>UXSR01000401.1:0-36686 GCA_900604375.1 Mesocestoides corti
ATCAGGCCAGAGTTAGTTCAATGGCCCCGGCGTAATTCAAGGCCACATGCTGGGGCCCACAACAATTGGTGACCCCGACGACAACAGCACCTTAATTGTCACCCAGGCACAGATGACTTTAGTGTGTCGTGCATTTTCGCCATGACCAACTCACTGATCCAACCACTTTGCCATCAAAAGCGGTTCCATATTTGTTGTAGCTAGGAATGCTTCTCAACAGACGTCTTTTTATTGTTTCTTCAAAGTGGCCAGGACACCACAAATCTCGCCTTGTGTTAATTACTAGGTTCGCGGTAAACTAAGTCATCCAGCCTCTTGACCTTGTCTGTGCTCTTGAATAAGTCGTTGATGGTTTCGCGAGACCCCTTAACAAAGTTAGAAAAGGATAATAACTTTCGAGAAGAACAACTTCCCAGCACGAGTGCGGAGTATGCATTTTACAGAAATTACTCCCTGTAGCTAATTAAAGGCATGATTTTCGAACAGGCACAGATGCATGACTTTTGAATGGATAACTGGAGCATTTAGTTTGAGACGGATAAGAAGACACCTAAGCATTTTGAGTGTCGATGACTGGTGGTCCCGAGTAGAAGAAGATGAATCACAGGCGCGCGTCGGGGGCCCTCTGCGGCTGAGTGGGCACCACGCTGCACTTATTTATGTCCCCTGTGCCTGTGTTTGAGTGCGCATGTTCACCCAGAGTAAAAGACCTCTCAATTTCTACTGGCATGTGAGCGATATTTGGCTCCGCTTATGTCTCCTGATCGCAAGCTCCACTGAGGGGAAATGGAGAAGGGTGCGTTTAGTAGTGCGCTGATTACCCATTCTATCCACAAGTGGAAGAAAACAGGTATGTAAAAAAATTTTACTTGTGCTTTCTCGTCTGCCGGATGGCATTTGATTTATGAAAAGGATATGAGATTTCATTTTATGAATGAATGACTACATCTATATGTCCAGGCATTTTCGTACTCTGATGATGAATCTGGGTACCCTAGGTAATATGTCATGAATTTTGGACTTGGATTTTGACTGGAACGGTGTATTTACAATGCAAGCTATCAATACACTGTGTATTACGTAAAGTGTTCATTTTGACAACTCAGTTTAAATATTTTTGTAGTAGGACACTGCTTTATTTCTTATGTACAAAACTCAGTGTTGGAAAATTGAGCAGTCAAAACCCTATTAGCCGAACACTTTGCCGAACCTGCACTTTTATAATATGTGACGCCGATTTAAGTATACAGCCTATTTTAGACTCAAAGTGATGACAAAATCGTTTTCACTTGGTACGACAACGACATATTTTGTTCCCACAATATGAAGAATTATTCTAATAGCTGTCGTGGTTCTTCAAGCAATTATAAAAGCAGTTTTAAAAAGCTGCCTGGCAGGATAAAATCTTTAAGAAAACCAAAACAAAATTTGGGAGATAGCGATCTCTAGTTCACATTTTTGAACAACCTTTCTCAAAAATAAAGAGATGACTTGTCGGTTTTTTTTATCAGGACAGGCCGAGAGGGCTGCGCCGTCATGAACAAAGGTGGAGTGACGTCAAGCACCTAAGTTTTGCTGAAGTCGTGAGTCCCATCTAAAAGAAACCACCTGAGTTCCGACAGGCCGGTAGTCATTTTTATCGAAATCCCTTCCAGTAGACATTGAATGAGGTAATATTAGGAGTTCGATGAGGAATACATCAGGGGCATCTTATACTGACTAACTTATGTTCAGCGAATCCACATCTCACACTAAACGCGGACTTTGCATGTCACTTTTATTTTTGCTACCCTTTTGGAACTTTTTAAAATTAAGATGGCCAAAATTCATTGCCAACCTGCATTCAAAGTACGGATGAGTGTAGAAATATGACCACGCGTGAGAGTAGACTTAAGCTTCTGTGAAACTTTGAATTCATTACGGCCGTTGTCGGTATCTTAGAGTGATAGTAAAAGGGGAACGCTCAATGTGCAATAGTTTATCCGTAAACGACATATTTGGGTATAAGATTCAGATCCAGAAAAATATTTATGACCTCTAGTCTTCTGGGGTTCCTTCTAATCACGCAGAGTTGTGTTTGATACGCAGGATTGTACACTAATCAACTCAAAAAAAAACAATTCAGTCGGTGAAATCGTGGTAGAGGTTTTTTGGTTTCGATGTTGCGCATATCAACGTTGCAGATATCCTCAAAAGTTTGTCACCCTGTCTAATGTTAAGTATGTAATTAATTTTCCTACACACACACGATTGTAATTCCTTTCTATGAGTGCGCAACTAGGGGCAAGCAACGACAGACGTATGGGATACGTCAACACGACAGCGGATAGTAAAATGTTTATTCGTTTTAGCAAAACTGAAATTGGTTGAGCTGACCACAATTAACCAGAAACGCAAAACTTCTATGTCACACAAGTTGCGCAACCTAATTTAGAGCAAATATTTCCACTCCATGATTGCCACAAAACTTGACACGGTGGTGTAACTTTGGTGGACAAACCCCAAGTTAGACGTCTAGACTTTGGTTTTTGGATTAAATACGAGGGAATTGTATTTTTGGGAAGACGGGAATGGCAGTTTGCATCCTTTGCACGAGTGTTCACGCGATAGCACAAGCTCCTTGCTTCGATCTTTCGGTCGTTTCGATTAGGATAACAACAATATACAGGATTATTTAAATAATATATGACCACGTACATTTATTAAACAAATTATGATTTCGTTTTTGGTTTTATTGTAACTTTGGAACAAAATGTTATAAGGCTATTTTTGAGGGCCTAACCATCTAGAACAAATGTAAGACTGCAACCTGAATTCACTGTAAGCCGAATCCTCAAAATTGGTCTTGCCAGATTTGGACAAGTGTGGGTGATTATCGAGTTCAAGTATGAGCAATTACACAAATACTGAGGGAAGGATGAATGACCGACGGAAAGGATTCAAGGATAAGCGGGTTCAATTTCAGTCCGGTAGTTATTTTGGGAATTAAGTTCATCCGCCTAACGTCAACATGCTACTTGTTCAATGTAAAAACAATTGTTTGCAATGCAGAAGTTGTCAGTGACTATCATTCGGTGTCGGATCTTCAACATTCTAACCCAAATTTTTTAGACAACCATAGTATTTGGAAACGAGGGAAAATGCTACCTTCCCTTAGTATTTCATCGAATTGCACATAACATTTTCGACATGTTGGTCCAATAGTAAAAGTTTATAATCAAGCTGACTGTTAGTATAACTTGTTGTTTTAGGCCAGTTTCTTTCAAAAGTGGGAGTGTGCGTTCCGAAACCGGCAAAATGCTGTGGTCAAAATCGATTGGAGACAGCGTATACGCTGCTTTGAAAACACTTGAAGGAGGACAGACAAGAAGTTGTTGGGTTGGACATGGGTTTTACTCAGTAAGGACAGAAGCTCAACTACCAATGAACCTGTTTCAGCATAGTTCACTGCAGCGGCAGAGGATTTACTGTGGCGGATCTGACCATGACAACTTACTACGAGGTGGTGTCTGATAAAATCAAATTGGAAAATACAATCCGAAACAATCAGCTTGTGGGTAATGGATCATCGCGACAGGGCACTAGTCCAGTTTTGACGCTATCTTGCGAGTACCTTCTACCCCACCCATTTGGGTGCATTCGATCATCTCTTTATTTTAAAACTCCAAGTGAATGGCATAGAAGTGGGATAAGCATCAGTACGTGGGTTGGTTTACGTTGAGTTGCTGTTATTTACATCAAGTATCATAGAGGTCTTGCCTTTCTTCATTAGCATGACCGTGGTTTGATGATTTTGCGCCTCTCTTTTACAATTACTGGTTTTAAAGCCAATACTACTTTGGTGGTTTATTCTATGGAGCGTTGTGGTGAACCACAGCACAAATAGACGGATTTATGTATTGAACTTTCAGTCTTTATGGAGCTGAAGTACAGCAAAACCTTATAGCACTAGGTGGGTCACACACAGCCAAGTCCAGCTGTTTCAACGCGTGAATCGGACAGCCAGTTTGGTAGGTGACTTTGTGATAAAACTTCATAAGTCGATTCGGTTGCTGAAGTCGTCTTATTAATTTCAGTGTTTTACGTACGCTTCGTCGTGTGCTTTAAGTCCCTTGAGATAAAGAATGTGACCTCGCATCATGCAAGTGCAACCTACCGCCACACTTCTAGCCCAGAACTTCTAGAATAATGAACAATAGCTCCCCTCGCAGACCTGAGCAGATGGATAAATATTCGAACACAGCACCCACAAATACTTGGTATTCTGGTACTAAATAAAAATATAGTTAACGTATCTTTGACCAACCATTTTTTAGTTTTGATGATACCGCTTACACCATGATAAACCTTAATAAGATCGCGGTAGTTCCATTTTGTTTTCCTTGATTACCACCACATCAATTACTTCATTGTCTAAAGGTGTCCGATTAGGGTTAAATATATTTCTGCTTTCGAAATAAAATTTCCCATGCACGAATTTAGTGGCACCAATCTTCGGACCGCCACAATGCTTTTGTACTAAAAGTTGACAGTGTTATATTAACACCTCTAATGTTAAAGTTGTCCTATGGAAGTGCCTTGAATTCGAAGGACAGCAAGTGAGTCGCTCATTTGTGACTTCCGTATTGTCACACGGGTCTCTGTACCTCCCATTATTTATAACTCCCTCATCCTTCTTTGTGGTGTGAAATGGGCATGTTTTCGGGTCACTTCCTGTCAAACTGGGCCCAAAAAACGACTTTGTCCTTTTTTATTAAATTCGACAACCAGTATTTAACATCGTCTGCTGGGTAATTAACCTTTAAACACCGTTTAAGTTAGCTGTTTGGCAAAGCTAAACAAACCCAAGGCTGATGTTCATCAGTATGGGGATTAAGTGCGAATATTGGTCAAACATGTTAGTCAAAAAAGCATTGTTTATTGTACATTGTTTAATTCCGTCTGATGGTTGACACTTTAGCTGGAGCCTAGGAATAATGCCGTTTTTATTTTGGGTCTAAATGCATTATGAGCTCAAAACGAAGTGCCGATACATAGCGTATAGCAGTTTAAAAATTCCAGTCCTCCGTAAGTGTACACCAATGGTAGGTTATTTCAGATAAAGTATCTATTTTGGGGTTGTTTGTGCCTGGCTTTCACGTTTGTCTGGATACAGAACACGGGTAAAACAAGTTCTGGAATAGAAGCTTGAACCTCTAAGCAAGTCATTGTATGACTCAAGACAGGTTCAATCAATTTGACCCTTACAGGGTCAATTAAAGAAAAATGGGAAGATAGATAGATTGGCATCTTGAAATGCAACAAACCAGCTTCAGTAGCCGCATTTGATGGAATCCAAGTTGGATTTTGGTTTGATCATTATGATTCACACAATGGACTCACAAGCAATGGTAGAAATTTATTTCTTATTCATTTCTGTTTTACGTATTAAATGCGTCGATTTTGCCCGATGTTTGCTGGTATTAATAACTTCTCGTTACATTCTTTCTAGGCGAAAAATGCACATTCCAAACACAACTTTAGTTTGGTAACCAAAGAATGCGCAGGCAGTCACTTTTAGACTTCCTTGTTGGTTTCTATCAGGGATTAAGTAAAATCAATTGCTCAAATTTGGAGTGCCTTTTACAAATTACAATTCACTTACTCGAGACAGATACTTCCACCATGTTCGTTTTCATTGACGTTGCGGAAACCGACTTCTGTGACTTCCTACTGACTATATTATCCGTATTCTGCCAGGGGTTATCGATTGGATTGGTAGTGGGTACTGCGGTATCCTTGAGTCGCAATCTTCTGTGAACCCCACCTTGGGAATCATGCCGGGCGTCACGATCAAAGTCCATCGCTGAAAAGTGTCGCGAGCACACACGAGAGTGTTGAGAAGGGCTGAAGTCCTTCCTCCCACAGGCGATAACCCAGGCCGCCGTGCGGGCCAAGTCTCTTCGAGGGAAGCGAAAGAAACTGAGGCCCCTACCGTCATCAGTTCGATTGTGGCAACCGGCGAAACAACACTGGGGCATTTTTGAAGCACAGTCTGCTGCTGCGTGATGTGAGCAAATGTGTGTGTGTGTGTGCATGCGTCGACCCAGTCTCCGTGTTTCTTCTGCTGTCTTTCCCTCCCCTGTGAATTGCGCACACGTGCGCACCAGCGCACTGGCCGCTAGCAGGCGCGGACACCAGTTAGGGAGTGCGCACGTGCGTGCGTCTGAGGCCAGCCCACTCACGGGTTTGACAACACACAAACTCACACCACGACGATGGAGTTCGCGCTCCCCTCTTGCAACTCCCGAGGGCTACGAAACTCTGACTCATCACCGAACATGCGTAAACTTGCCCGAAATTTCGTGTAATATTGTGATCTTGGCTATCATCCCACAATTTGAGCGCCTTGATTACTAAATCTCCCCCTTCACGTTCGTCGGAAACGTCACGGTTTCAAATTTTTAAAAGCACCAGTTCCAGAAAAAAAAATTCTGTTCAAATTTGGAGCACGAGAGCATAGTCGATTTATTCACACAGCCTGGCTATGGTCCCAGCTATCCTTTTAGAAGTCCACGAACAGTAGTGGCCACAAAGCACACAGTAGCGATTCCCACTTCTTCATGAATATTAAAACTTAGTACCATGTGGGTTAAGCGACTTTTAAACCACGAATAAGGAATGCAAAGAAATAGAGTCTGAAGATAATAAATATTTCTGTTTGCCGTTTGCTGTCGTGCTGTTGAGTCACAGAGTCACTGATACGGTGGTCTAATGTACTTCGGTTGGCTTCTCTTAACAATGACAGTTGGGATCTCCAAGAAAGTTGGCGAGGCCTGAATTGAATTAGTAAATAACAATTGGGTCTCTTTCAGCTAATTTCCAATAGCCAGGTAGATGTTTGCCTCACCAATCGCACGTTAGGCTCCTCATTTTCTAAACAATTTGCAGGCCCAACTGATTGGACTCTGCACCCTTCCAGTTCAAATCGTGTAGTCCATGTGAAAACCCTTCGACGGTCATAACCTGTTACTAAATTTAGCTACATGAATATCATTTAATAGAGAATCATGAAAAAATGCCAACCCAAATACTTAATCTAGCGGTGTCGGCAACTTGTTAGCACCACTTCGATCAATGTGCTGTGTGCTGCAGCCAAACCGAATTCCCAAACGCAAAAACTCGTCTATGCGTAAATGCATTGATTGTTGGTGTAAATGCTTGGTGGAAAAAAAACCGGAAAATAGAAGAAATTGTTGAATTGTGAAATTAGACAAAGCTCGTCAAAAGTCATGCTTTTTGGTAAAATCGAAGTGCGTATTTTTGAAGTTCTAGTTCGACCAGCATTTTTCTAAAATCAACGGCTCCGTGGACACTAAAGTCTGTTTATTGACTTTTAAAGCACGCCATAGCCCCTCTCTACTCAAGCACCGTTTAGTGTTGGCTGAGGAAAGAATTACGAAACGCTCCAATGTCGTATTGAATCATACCCTCAGTCCCGAAGCCAAGCCACAGTTGATGCTAGCAGGCCAATTGATTAATTATCTTCCCTGTTTGCTGACTCAGCGTCTCAGCCCTTTCGGCAGTCTTCCTGGAGTTGTCCTCATCAAGCACACACGCACGCACACACACTGTCCCAGAGCAATCTCCTCTCCCCCTCAGCACTCATGACCCCGGCTCGGAGGGGGCTGAACTAATTGGAATGCGGTTGATAATAATTTACCTGAAATACGGTAAAGCAGCGTACAAGGAGTCATGGTAATCCTTGTTTTCCGTCTATAACTTCAAAATCTTTGAACCGACATTTTCTTATGACTTTTATTCCAAAAATTATTTCGGAGATCCAGCTTGCAGTTCATACTATTCAGCACCATTTGGAACTTTTTCTCAACCAATTTAACTTGCTTAAAAGTTGGCGGAAGCGGATTTACAACTTTGCTGATGGAATATAGGAAGTTCGCGTTATCAGTACAAATGATCTTTCTACCTCCATTGGTTATTAGTAGAGACGTGAATACTCAAGATGTGATTAGAACTGGATGTTGGCTTCGTGCGCCCTAGGCTTACTCATCTCACAAGAGGCCCGTCAGATAATTGCACGTTTGGCCATATAAAATAAAAGCATGACGACATTTTAAAGTGAGGGAGTGTGCAAGACGTCACAAAGTGGTCATGGCAATTTAAACTGTACAGATATTTTGAACTGAGAGAAATTTTCTGGGTTGGAGGTATTTGGACAGCGATTTGCCAGCTTTGAAGAAACGTCGTTTAATAAGTCATTTATTATTAGTTCCTAGCAAAATACCCAATCGGCTCGTAACGTGATATGTGAATTAAGCAGTTGATACATGGGCTTGAACAGGACGATTTCAGGCATTTTGGAGGCTTGCAATGATGTGATCGTGTCAACCTATCCTGAAGACTCCAACCATAGTCATTTGTTTAAGCTCCATAATATGATACCGCAAAACACCTAGTTGCGTTTACATTGGTTGTTTGCTTTTCTTTTTGTATGCTCGTTTCTGTTTACGGTCCCCCAGAAAGCAGCCAAATGCTCACACAGGCCACATCTCACCCCAATTTAATGCTGCACTTAATGCGTAAGGTCTCTAAAACAGATTGTAGTTTCGTTTTTTGTGAAAATCCGCATTGTTTCATAAAGAGGCCAACTGATGTTGCTATGAAAGAGGGATTTTACTAACCTACTTTAACTTAATGCGTAGTTCATTGGACTCTCGAACACGAGTCATTTAGCTTCGGATATCTTGGTGTTTGTGCCGTACAACCTTCTGATTTTCCCCTTCTAACAGCAAAAGTCCAAGAGGTACAAACCCTGGCTACGTCTAGAAAATCACCTTCAAGTTCGTAAATATGCGATGTTTGAGGGACCCACAGCCCCAAAATAACTTGTTTAGACACAGCTGGATAGTTGCTAGAACAAAATTATGCTCCCAAACACCCGTGTCCAACTCAATCTCACCACCAGTCAAAAGTCTGAAGCAGTGCGGCTCGTAGAATTCAACGAATCAACATCGGCTGTAAAGTGCAAGTCATGCCATACTGCATCTACCACATGGGTAGAGGCTGCTACTGCAAGGTCACAGTGGGAAAAAAGACTTGATAACGTACTGGACAGACGAGTTGAAGACTTCACATTCACTAAGTTATCCTTATTTGCACTCGTTCCAAAAAATTTCCAGACCAATAGAAATTTGGCGCGTAGGTTTTGTCCACAAACACGATGATGACAACGCTAAGCTAAATTCCAGTTTTCGCATCAATAAAATTGTGGTAGAATCATTATTTTATGTTTGACATCGAAATTTGTTAACGAGGGACAACACGCATTTACGTAGACGAACTTCGGTGGCTAGCTGACACATCTTTGCACACTTCCCGCATTCGAGTTTGAAGATAGAACTCTCCCCGAGTTTCAATCAACTACTCTACTACCATTATAGACAATTTCAACCGTTCATCCAAGAACTTCCAGTGGCACTCGCATCTGACATTTCTCAAATACATTTCACTCTGTTGATTAGGGAGTTGGGAGACTTGCTTCTTTCTTCCTACCATCATCCGCAATTCCCCTCATCTCCATTTTCTTTGTAGTCATCTTCTGCTGCGTATATGAGCCTGCTGTCTCGAGGAATTGCGTGTCACTCATGTTAGCTAAGTTTTCTTCCCGCCGAAATTCCTGCTTCAAATTGTACTAACATGCCGAAAGCGTCACGGAATTACTTTCGTCTTTCTCGGCCGGTGAATTGCTCAATCTGAATTTCTTCCCCCTGATCGACGTTGAACATTCCAATGATGTCAACTTACATGTGCCCCCAACGCACAATAATCACCTATAAACAAACCTCTATTTTTACCTGATTCCACTAACTATTTTCTGATTCGATCATAAAGTAGTTCCTTTAACATCTCAAAGCACAATAATGGTTGATTGAGGTGAACGCAATAGGCCGTAGAGCTTGCACACTCAATGGTTAGTGGACAGAAGGCGCCGGTATGGAGCATTCCGATGCAAGGGTTTCTAGTCTGTTCGATCAGTAAAAAGGGGGCGCATATTCATCCGTTAATGTTTTTTTTTTCAAGGGATAGCTCCACTGTACTTGTCAATCCACAAAATGTTGAGTTAGTTTACCTCAAGTAATTGAATGCCAGAGAAAAAGTACTGCATCTTAATAGTAGATTGCTGAATAAGCTTATTGAGTCGTTTGATCACTGCTCAACAGTCTGTTTCAAGGCAGGATTTGTCGCCAGGTAGTGAAGGCTGAATGCAACACCGTAAATCCTAACACAAATGGATGAGGCCAGGTTCGCAGGATGCTATATGCTAAATGCACAATCGTGGCCGCCTTGTTGGTGAAGATTCGCCCTTGGAAGTAACGGTGTCGATTTAGCATGCAATTACTGGAACAACGACCTACTCATTGATGGCTCACTGGTCTTTGGATTGTATCAATGTACCGACGTTTAGTACGTCTGTATGCAAAAGCAAAATGTAGCGGTAGTGATCCTATCATTGAACGCTAAGGAGAAGTGCGTTCAGCACTGAATTCTGACGAGTGGCCAGCTAATCGGCAACTCACTCCGGCTGAGTACGATCACAAAACCACCTGCCACCAGGACATTTACGCTAATCTGAATAGAGGAGTGCACACCTAGCAAATCAGCAATATTGTTAGACAGTAAGACTGCGACTTTCGTGGAAAATTGCAGAGTTCCACAGTATTAGTTTCCGAGGCACTGCTGGCGAATTCGCAAAGGAAATCAAGACCGTTTCATAGTAATTGCAAACTAAACTAAAGAATTTTCAGTTTATTAATTGCTATTATGTAAATCGGGATTACTTTTCGTAAGACAGACTGTTTACGTTAAATTTAATTGCGATTTTGTACGCTATTGTTGCATCCACCTTTGCCTAAGAGGTGGTATCTATTTTAATAATTGCCTTTTTTAGCATATATGTTATTAATGCCTATAGGCTTGCCAGAACTGCAATGACAGGAAGACAAGCCTGAACAAATGCTTGTTTTTGACAATATATAATTTTAGTAGAGTTCAATGTAAATACTGATGTTTTAGTTAGCATATTGTCGTTGGCGATCTCTGAAGGTGAGTGTAAAAGTAAGAATAAATTGAGACTAACAAAACGTTGCATCTGTTGCTAGGAGTTGAAAGAACTGTGCTGCCGCGAGAATGTTAGGACATGCTGTCGAGGCCAGGTTAGAAAAATGCGATATATGCAATCGATGAGCGTCTCATAGGTAAAGCTTATTTCATTTATAAATCTGTGTGGACACAGCACCAATCTCTAATAGATTGCGCTGGTATGTTATCTGCTGGCTTTGCAAAACTTTGGTAAATATCGGATAAGTCATTCTTGGTCAAGCAAGGTAGATGAAAGGCCACTCAGATTTCATTGCTGCGAAAGATTGAATCTATTTAAGGTAGAACAGTTATAGATGACGTTTAGACATTAATATTTAAGCAAAAACAAGCCTTTACGATTGAACCCGATTAATTTCTCATAATTAAAAATTAACTCCTCTTCTCCAACATAGATCATACATAAAATTAGACCCTTTTTGCCTATTTATGCGTTTGGTATAGCAATGTCATCAGCAGATGTGATTTAATATTCAAAATTGCTCTAATTGTATTGTTGCGTGACTGCTTTGCTTTGTTTTATTGTATTGTTCCGATTGGTTGTCATATTCGGTATTTATATGATTTCTCATCCATGAAGTGAGTCTGTTGTTGTCAAAACTTATTTTTTGGATCGTTGTTATTTTGAATTAATTAGATCCCAGCATACTAGAGCTTAAGTATTTTGACGCAACGATAATGCAAATCTCTGTAGAACTGCATCACTTGTCTCCTGCTCACATTTTCGAGACTGTTCCGTCATATCTTAAATGAAAGGTGGTCTTTCTTGTGCCTAATTGTGTAAAACTATCACGTAAAGATAAAATTGGTTATGGCTTTTGCATCTTTTTGATATCAATTAATCTATATCTGTTAATCTTCCCCCAGATATGTTCATCTTGGTGATTTTTTGAATCCAATGCAAAATGTTCTTAAAGGAGATAATAGAGTCAATTATCCTGGCTAGGTCGTGGAGAATACTTGTGGTTCTCCGGTATTTTTAGGGTTGTGTGCGTTCCTAAGTCCATGTCTACAGCGTGCTCTACATTTATTTCCTACTCGTCTTATGTCTAATTATTTTTTCTCACCGTTACTGTCCATGGTCGCCTCTACCTTGATCTCTGTCGTCTATTCGTCTTCTATATGATTAGCCCAACTTGGACTCCACAACCTAGCAGTGTGAGTATTGGAAGTATCTTAAACAGTAACCCACCGGGTTCTGTCGAACAGTTGCAACAGGCATCAGTGAATCAGCTTGTCAGTGTTGTGGGAAGTTATGCGGCCGCTTCTGGTGGCCAAACCGTTATTCGAACACCATACGCGCCAAACACTCCGAGCACACCATTTCATGAACGTGATGGAGCAATACCACAACCTCAACTTCAGTGAGTTTTTTTGCCTATTTTGTTTCCTGTTCCACGAATACGGTATTTCTATCCTGGCTTTGGAGTACAACAGGTTCTGCTTCATTGTGTGGCAATGGAAACCTATTCAATTATGTCCCTGCCTTCACTACTAAGTCTTGTGTGCTCCTCTCTCTATTACCACGCCCCCCAAGCAGTGTTTGAATGAGTTTGTGCTTACCCACTGAAATCTGTCTTCATTCTCCTTTGGTTATTGAAAATAATTGCAAATCGGTTTTAACCTGGGAATGTACATTGACAAAATATACCTTTATTACCGTTCATGACTTCTGGTTACTCCTTTCCTTAGCGAAAAGCATGCACTTTAATTATGTTTGCCACAGCAAGGATTTTCAAGGCAAAATTGAACGTGGGAAACACTAATGTATAACGTTTCCCCCCGGTGGTACCTCTTGAAATTAGTCATTGGTTTATTTGGCAAAATTACTAGGTGTAGGTTACTTTATTGTTAAGCGACCTATTTGTTAAACAGTGCCCCCTCCAGACTCTATGCCATTAATTTGACTGCTTTATAAATTCCTGGTTATTTGCTCTTTTGCGTCTTACGTCATGTTTCTTTTGAAATTAACTCCATAAAGTTTTAGCAAACTTTATTAAAATGCGTCTTATTCCCCATTTTTTCACTTAGATTAAATTTACTCAAACCGTAGTTTTCTAGATTTTTACAATCCCAAACATTCTTTTCTCAATTTTACTCCACTCCAGTTGCTTCGTTACATACTTCTAACATTCTAATTGGATAATTCTGACGTTGGTTTAATTCGTCTTTTTTCAGGAATATCGTATGTACAGTTAACCTTGAAATAAAGCTGGACCTAAAACGGATAGCTCGGAGTGCGCGTAACGCTGAGTATAATCCAAAGCGTTTTGCCGCCGTTATTATGCGAATTCGGGAGCCGCGAACTACTGCTCTCATCTTCTCTTCTGGCAAGATGGTTTGCACTGGTGCCAAGAGTGAGAACGAGGCTCGTTTGGCCGCCCGCAAATACGCCCGCATCATCCAAAAATTGGGATTTGAGGTACTTTACCTGCTTATTAAGCTGTATTTAATCTACTAAGTTATCAGAGATTGCTTCAGGCGAATCTGTAATATTTCATCTAAATGCCAAGCTAATGTTTCCCTTGTGTTGCTTTAGCTGATGATGTATCTGGTGTAGTGAAAGTCTAATGTAAGTAAACAATTGTGTCTTTAACGGCAACTTTTAATCGGTCTATAACGCGGTAGTGCCGTTACTCAATTAACTGGGTCACTTTAGCGTTATAACTGGGACTGTCACAGACTGAGTCGTTTATGTATGTTTTTAATTTCACCCCTGACTTTGTTTAAAGCCACTAGGTTTAAATTTTCTTATATATTGCTTCAGGCTCACTTCAAAGGGTTTACGATTCAAAATATGGTTGGATCCTGCGACGTGCGATTTCACATACGATTGGAGGGGTTGAATGCTGCTCAGAAGAAATTCACCACGTAAGTGTCCTCTCTTATTAGAACAGATGGCCCAAACACCACCCAGGGTAAGTCAGAAGTTACCGGATTGTTAATGGGCGCGTGTGCCTAAGTCCGCTAGCCGTCATATAGACGATCGAATCATCGATTGCTTGTTGGGCGACTGTTGCTAGCCGAGGCAGTTTTTGAGAGCTTGTCTCACCGGCGTATTGTTTTGGGTAGAAAGTCGTGCCCCAGGAATACCAGAGACGCCAACTGAAGAACGTGTATTCATTGTTTAAATGTTTTTTTTTTCAAACAGACAAGTCACATGCCATCGATTTCATGTAAAATTCAATGGAATATTAAAAGGAGATACGATGGCCAGTTTCATTCAGTGCTTTAAGTCAGAAAGTTGGTACGAAAATCTTCCAAGAACTGAAAGGTTGAAGATCATTTGTAAAAGTGTTGCCTAGTGCCCAATCGAAGCCTTATCGTCTACACTTGCTCAATTCATCCAGTTGGGAAGATTGTAACTGTCATGAAGAATTTTCCCAAATATTTTAACAACTGTAGCAAAGGTGGTACTTTTCCAGATGAAATTATTTGAATCCCCTGAAAAGCTTAGTTAAGGTCAAGGGCTTAAGCAAATTACCACAAAGGTAGTGAGTTCTTGCACAAAAATAAACGGAGACTTGTGTGCTACCTTGCCCCTCGTAATTTTACTTGGTTTGAACGGGGTCGATATTTCGAGCAGCTGCTCTATTTGTGCTCTATTGGACCGTGTAAATTTGATCTGGACTAAACTTGTTAACCACCCATTTCTAACTTACCCTGCATTCCTTAACTTAGGATTATTGTCTGCCACCTGTAAGTTCTGGTGGCAGCGCTTTTTTGCTTTTCCAAGAGGACTCAATGAAACCACAGCTTAATCAAGAACCCTTACCTGTGTCTTTTGTTTTGTAGTTATGAGCCTGAGCTGTTCCCCGGCCTCGTGTATCGCATGCAGAAACCCAAAATTGTTCTCCTCATTTTCGTTTCAGGGAAAATTGTTTTAACAGGTAGTCTTTGTTACTTGGTTATTTGCCTACCTGTGACTCTGTGCATCAGTACTGTTTACTCGTGTCGCGTTTAGTGGCTTTCTTAAAGCGAAATCCTGTGACGTGCTCTAACCATTTACTGCTTTTTGGATGTTGAGGGTGCATAATTGGTGTAGCCCCCCTAAGCGGTGTTATTGTGGTATGAATGCTGACTTTGTGGCTAGGTAATGCAGTTTGGCAGCAAATCTACATCTACCGTTATAATAATCGGAGAATGTGGCGGGAAAAACTCGTTGCTACATAAGTTGTCGTGTTAGTCGAAGAGCAAAGTGATAGCACGACTTAAATCGATTGAGCGATGGACAATTATTATAATACTGGAGACTATTTTGCACCTATGAAATTAAGTACTTTGTTACACCTAGTAAGACTGGGAACGATTTACTGAAAGTGAGTCTACAGCTGTTTACGGCGTTAGGCAGTGTGGGTTAATATGTAATTCCCAATTTTCTAAATCAATTAATATTTTCAAAGGTGCCAAAGTGCGAGATGAGATTTACCAAGCCTTCAACAACATCTACCCAATCCTGAAGAATTTTATGAAGGTCGAGACTGAGAAATCGAGTTTACACCAACCAGCACTCACTGGGTGACCAACTTATTTTCCTTTCATGTATACAAACTCTTGATGCTTTCTTGTGCTTTCCCAATATCATGTCTGACAGCCTTGTCCTCCATCCCTGCCCCATGTCCCCTCCTAAGTCTTTTTATACATTTTATGGAATAGAGCTCTTTGCAGTGAATTTTTAATGCATTGACAATGAAATTAGCGTTATTGATGAGGTTTGTCTATAAAAGCGTGCTCTTTTTCTTATGAATACATGTAAATGTGTGATAGATTTCCATCGAGTCGATCGATTCTAAGTTTGCGTTTGTGGTATTTGTAAAGTTCGAATGCTCCCAAAGTGAACTCGTCCCCCATTGTGGCTCACTACGGAATGTGGAAACACGCGCCTGCCTCAAAATTTTGGCAGCATGTTTAAATGCTGCATTACTCGATAGCTTGGCAACGAGGAACTGGTGAGAGCGTTCCAACCCCGATATCCGTGTCCATTGTATTTTGTTTGGATCAAGTGTGCCTCGCGATGGGTTGTATCAATTAAGCATATCGTGATTTTGAGAACTATAACACGATAAATCTGCTCTCTTAGACGAATTACGATTCGATCACGACCCTTTTCATCTTTTCGACAGTTATTAATTTTTACTATTGAGATAATTGAAATGAGTGAAGTTTGCTTCACAATACGTCCGCATACAATGTTGAGACGAGGCATCAACACTAGAATGTAACTTTAATCGGCTTACTGATGAGGAAATTTTACCTAGAATCGCAAGTTGGCGTCATGGTCTGAAATGGATTAATCAATTCAATGATCCAACGTCGGGAGAATGTGTCTATTCGACCAGGTATTAAAGTGTCACTAGCTTTTTGCTTATTCATCATGCAACTTCCTGAAAACACAGACCCTTAATAACCTGACAAGTTGTTTGCCACAGTCAAGTAAAATGGATGAAATTAAATAATGATCTGGAGAGTCACCGAGGTTCGGTCAAGTCATATTCTTGTTTCAACTTTACAAAAAGATGTCAGTTGGGTTCCTCTACAGATCAGGGGATTTCTAAAAAAATTTGCAAATCAAGTCGGTTGTCTCATGTGTCTTATCCGTTTAATTCAGCAACTACATTCCTGCTTGTTCCGCTTTCTATGTATAGGTGGGCGCTTTTTCACTGATTTCGAACCTTGCAATATTTTGATCTAGCTGTTCTTTACAAGTCATACACCAAATTCACTGGCAATGTCAGATGCTTTTACCTATGATTCGCCATTAAGCTTATCTCGGTCACTGATAATATCGGGTTATCCGTTTCGATTATTCAAGCAAGGACATTTGGGGACAAACGAGAAACTGGGGTTGAAAGTATCAAAATTAACTTAAACGTAATCATTTGCGTTTTCATGCAACGGATCGCGCAAGTAACGCCTTTCTAAAGTTGTGTGAAGTGCAGACCTTGAGTTCACACTTGCAATGATTATTGGGAGAAAATTATCGAATTAGCTCCTTCTCATTAGTATGTACCCTGCCCTCCTGTCATACCGAACATCACTGTTGTCAAATTCGGTAAACCTGTTCCCCTCATGCCTATGTATTCACGGGCATACTACCCCAATTAACGGTCATCTTTTCAAAGCCTCTCGTCTGCATCTTCTCTCAGGTATCTTAGCTGTATCGTTGTCCACGCAGATTATTGGCCTCAGCGTGGATTTGAGTTTCAAATCGGGTCTCTGATACTCCCGAGCATCCCTTCAGGAAACCTGCCTGATGCAATTTCAGTGCAACCAGCTAAGCGTAATCGTCCACGTTAGCACTAGGCCACCGCCGAACAGCATTGTCGTGAGAGATTCCAATTCAATTATTTTGAGTTGTAACTACTATGTGTCTAGCGACTGTATGTATTGACGTTTAACGACATTAGGAGATCGATTATTTTGATGTGAAAAAATTCATGTTTACTGGAAAGTTACAACAAATAGTTAACCAGGTGGCTTTTAGGGTGTGCGGTACAGGCCTATAAATATTTGGGTGGCAAAATGCTTTTAAGCGCTGATGAGTAGTGGTGTCTGAGAGTGCCAGATCCTGGTTGGTGGTAACGTAAATGTAGATTTAGCTAGCTTTGGTATTCGCCAGAATCTCTACTGATACACCCAGGATGTTAAGCATGTACGCTAGAATTGCAGCTGCTTAAGTAAAGTTACTATCAACTCGGACGAGTCTTGCGGCAGAAAGTAGGCCGTGCGGAAAACGTCCCATTTCAAATCCACCGAACAGTTTTAACATACGTCAATTCGATAGCCACTTATCTACTTCCGGGGGATCCTAAGGATTTATTATAAGACCATAACTCCCAAAAGTAAATGACTGGCTTTTTATCAAAAATAAAGAGTTCAAATTAGCTTCTAATGCCATTTTCCTTTCCGCATATGTTCAGAGTTCGCTAAGTTCGAAGACCTAGAATTCAAATTTAGAGAGGTTCACATGGTGACGGTTTGCTCCTTAAGTCGGACACAGCTCGATAATTTGCTGGTTCACTCAAGTGATAAAAAATTCGATTTAACTAGTTTTTGAGTACTAAACCTTCGAAAATTTTCACAAGAGAAGCACAAAACCTATTTTCAATGAATTGTTGTGGCAGGAGAACGATGCAAATCATAGCAAAAATAAGTGACAAATAATTATTTAGGCCCCACATTCTGCCCCTGTCAATGCATTATAAACATATTGATTCCCATCGCCAGGTGTTTTCAAGCCAGATCAAGACCTTTGTTTGAGTTCTTTTGCAAGCATCACGTCTGGCGCCTTGGTCAAGTATATGCATTCGACCTCTCTGCGGCCTATGGCGAAGTTGACTTTGTTGAGGGATTTGTTGAATCTTTCATCACGTCGGGGTCACCAATTGTTGTGGGCCCCAGCATGTGGCCTTGAATTACGCCGGGGCCATTGAACTAACTCTGGCCTGATTACGTTTGCCTGATACCCGCGATGAAGGAAAAGACCGGAGAGGACGGGACACAACCGTTTACTTTAGAGCCCAACCAAAACTGGTGTCGTTGTGCCGTTGGTGGCATTTGCGCGTGTGTATTTATACCTCGGATGCGTGAGTCAGAGATGCGCTAACATCGAGACCTCGGTGTGAGGATAATCCAGGATCAATGTTCGTGCGAATGAGGGGGGAGTTGAGGATCCGCGAGGCTGGCAACATGCTGCGAAAAGGGAACCCTGTGTCGGAGGATAGAGCGAATAAACACGACCCACAACAACTTCTAGACTTAATTTTTTGAGGGAATGCAACAGTGTGTAAAACGTTTGCGTTCTCAAGTATGGTTTTGGGATTAATATCTTCCCAAAGGGCAAGACTGACATTTTATTTAAACCACCAGAGTAATGGCAATCTTTTTGCAAGCCAGTTTAGCTGTCGAGGGAGATACTTTAACTCAACATCAATACGAAGGAAATTAATGGTTAAATATTTAACTTCCTTCAAGACTAAGGACTTTAGCTAAAAGGATCAAAAAGCTGACTCAAGATGTGTTAATTTATTTAACTTGTGGTGAAATGAAAGTTGAACTAGCATTTACCGGAAGTTGTCCACTTCATTGGTTAATGACGTTTAAGGTTTCCGTGTTCACACATTCAAAATGCGCATTACAAGTTCAAGTTGATTCAAATAAAAAAAATGATACTTGTAGTGGTAGATTGACACTCAGGACTCCAACAATGAGTCCCGTAGAACTCGAGCGCAAAACGGAGACATGGTTGTAGGTGAAGGAATTTACTGTCACGCTTGTTTGTTATGCAAAGCTCCTCTGAGTTTATTGATTATTACGCCAAATCAATAGCAAATTAAATCAATAATCCGAATGTGGGTTACTTGCAGCAAATTGTAGGCACATGCGGTCGATATGCAGTTGAACTGTAGTGGATCGTCAGAGAAAGCTTTCAAATGGAAGCTTGTCCCAACAAATTTAACTTCCAATGAGAAACGCCTGGCCTTCCATCTTAGCTTTAATAGACCCCACATGCATGTAATTTTGGAAACCATACCTACGCAAGGAGTGAAAATAAAAGATTGCATCCACTTGACTGTGTCTTGTCACCGCATTGTTTATTTTCGGATTGAATGGACGTCAATGAGGAATGAGGTTGCAATACATCTACACTGCTGCCAAAATTTATGTAATTAACCTTAGTCGGATAATTAAGAGCAATATATAATTCACACATAATTTTGATTTATATGCTTATTCATACTTGTAATTAGTAGAATAGCATTGATTTGTCTGCCCATTTTGATAATGGATCCGAAAACTTGAATAATTAAGTTCAAGAGGCATCAGGTACAATCGGCTTCTTTATTTTGTCTCATTCTTTTGGTTATAACTATTTATGGTTCTAATTTATCATGAGCATACAAAGCCGAGCTGCGAATTCGATGTTGATACCAAACATCGAGATTAATACGTGGAATGTAAACATTCAAATTGTGAGGAATTTTGAAGAAAAAAACAAGTTTTCGGCTTCCTTGTGGGTTGTACTATTACTCGTTTAAAAAAACCTGATTTATGAAATCGATTTTGGGTTGTCACCGTCGAATCGTCAGTAATTGAATACCGAGTTCATCATCGGCTTTCGATATTAGCTTAATCCATTTGCACATAATTTACAAGGAAGATAGATAAAGGACTTGCCTAAAGCATGCATCTTAGTCCACGAACGGATATTGCAACCGTCAGTTAATTCGACACAGAATTGGGTGGCTTAATTAGACGTACCCAGCCATAACTCAAGATTATTTGGTAAGTATTCTGATATGTGAGACAAAATGCACAAATACGTAGATACGCCTTGATGGGGTACTTGTTCAAGGTGAATTTTGCCAACTTAGATTTCGAAATGATTTATATGACTTAAAATTGACGGTAAAGAACGCAGTTCAGTTTATTTTATGATTCGATCAAAAATACAAATATAGGAGTGCAGCTTAGATGACAAATGGGGATTTTTCTTTAATGGCCGCCCGTCGTTTGTTGAGATCACGCTCCGTCTCATAGAAACGTGGACAGAAGAATTCCACCAAATTACCCCAGTATCCTCTGTGGAAGGGATTCCGGAATCCAGTCTTAGCATTTCCAAAATGCTCATATCTTCTCCAATTCGCAAGCTCATTTGTTGTTATATTAAAAAAAGCGGCGGCGAGCTTCAATATTGAAAATGATCAAGAAAATCTTGTTTTCGCCAATGAAGTTTTTGGGGCAACAAAAATAAGACGTCGATCCAAAATCATTAAGAAAAATTTTAACTCATTGGGCAGCTTACCGTCATTAAGACTGCGTTGATGGCCATTAACCAACCGACAACGAGAAGGCACAACGTTATGACCTCCCAGAGACTGGTTGACTCGACTTGTTTCCAATACTTTACGGTAAGATATCCGATCCACGTGCTTACGCCTGACACCATGACACTTGTCAAAAGAAACCACACTCTAAAATGGAGATGAATATTTATGTTACACAACCAGGAAAGCAACTAACACAAGTTACCTCAAAGTGCTTGAAACCATGATCCACGACGCCCTAATAAGCACCTCAGGCCAATGCTACTGGAGTTCAGCTCAACAGCACCCAATAAACAAGAATGTGGATTCTACGATAAAGTGGGATTGAAAACCCAAGCAAAAATTCGACCTTTATGCACAAATAAGTAGGGATTCCACGTGGCTCTTAAATTTTTCGAAGTAATTTTTTGAATTTTGGACTGAGGAAAAAATTGGCTGCCTCTCCGCTCAACTAAAACGCTGAAGAGCTTACAGCGAAAGTTTTCACAGCGATCTTCGTTAAGGACTATTGGGCGCGATTTACTGGAAATGAATACGAAACGAATGAAGTGAACGATGCCTTTAACATGGAATTCAACTTTACTACCAAACGAATATAATCCGTTCAAGACTACAGTCATTAAAAAAGTCTGAATTAACCCTAGAAGGCTAAACGAAACTTCACCTATTGTCCTCTCCGACGCAGTTATCCGTCACGGGACAGTGGTGATCCATCACACGGACGCACCGGTTGCACAAACCACAGTGCTTCGCCCTAATCGGTTTGACACAACCACATGTGTGACAGAGACTACCCAATCGTCGCTTGAGGATTTTTATTGACCTCCTCAAGGCTTGAACATGAAGCGGTAGCATTTCAGGCCCCTCAAAAGGCAGATTACAACGACTTCGTAATTTTCGACATTCTATAAACAGCTAAATAAATAAAGGGGGCAAATGTGGTTGTTTAAGAAATGATATCCTCTTCACTAGGCAATGATATCTCAAGTGCTTAACAGGCCCCAAAGCAGTAGATGCCTCAGAATACTGTTGCCAGTTTAGAGCCGGAAACTCCAAACTTATGTTTCTAATGCTTAGATTCCTTAGATTAAATTATACTGGCAGTATCTCTTAAAAGCAGTCAAGTTTTTTAACTAAACAGTCAGAGCCACATGCAAAAAATTTCAATTTGAAACAGGTATATACAGGAAATTTTCATGTTCCTGGATGAGAAACAGCCAAAATAAACGGCGAAACAGTAATTCTAGACTTGCTTTCAAAAATGTCGCATTATGGATTTGCCAAACAGCGATTAATTCTAAATTAAAGCTTTTGCCTCGTGTTTAGTGTCTCTACTATTATAAGCAGTCACATTATCAAAACTTGGCCAGATTTAAGGCACACTGAATTTATGTGTCCTGTCAAACTGAAGATTTTTACTTAATTTGCTTTAAATCACCACAATTCAGCGGAAATTACGTTCTTTTGTAGCTGTCTTTTATGTAGAACAAACTCAAAGGAGCTTAAGCGCCTCCACATAGGTATGGAGGTGGAGGCAGTCTGCTTCTATAAATGGACTGGGGCCTGGGCTCCTGTGTGAGGTGACTGCAGACTTCCCTGAACGAAGTCTTACCTCTACTTTATTGTTGCATATCCAAGGTGAAACAATTACTTCAAGTTAACTTACCTCATGTAATTCATCTTCGTATTCCACCGTATTGGTTGGAAGAAAACCTGGATCCTTGAAGGTTTCCATGAAGTAGCAAATCCATAAGAAAATATTCATGCAAATAAATATGACCGACTCTGCCTCAGATAGAGCAGCAGAGCTCCCGGATATCTGGGATTTTGAAAATTAAATTATCAACTCTGCCATATCAAGAGCCTCGGCTCAACTCCATTAAAATTTGGACGACTACAAAATAACGACTGCACGAACATTTTCGAACCCTAAGTATACATGTAAAAATTAGGGCGAATTGGTATTTTTGTTGCACATTGTTAACTCGTCTACAATGTTTCAGTGAAAATTTCACCAAGCGCATTTGCCTCAAAGTTTCACACATACGCCAGCTTCAACGCTGATGGTTAGCATCATGTAGCTGTTACACTTGTTACTTTCTTGTTTGGGCACAACTGTCACAAATTGAGCGTTCGATAAACGGTGTTGTCAAGGCAGCCATTGTGATACCACTTCCCGTTCTGGCATAGCGAATGTAAATGCAACGGATTATTTCAGACTCCCTGACTCGGTAATTTTCAAACATTGATTTTTTGTAACATGGGTACTAGATATATTCAATTTTTAAAGACGCGTTTGTATAATATTCGCTTTGACAGACTGAAAAGGTGTTGACTATAGAACAGAAGGTTAGGGAGACCTTGATAATTTCAGTAACAACGCAAAGGTTGCTGTATTTACTTGTTTTAAACTTGCAATAACTGGATGTCCTTATCTATGCAGTTGAACGATATTGTATTACAATATGCCAGAGTCCTCATCCTTTGGACCAGAAAAGAAATTAGATAATGAGGCACCTTCTTAAAAAAATATATGTGTTTATAAGGCAGGTAGCAACAACTAATCAGACATTATCGCAATTAAATGTCTAAAAACACATGCTTTCCGAACCCTATCATGACCGAAATTATATGAGAAGGAATTTAAAGGACGTGCAAATTTAGTTGACAAGGCAACGTTCACCATTAAGATTGAGCATAAACTGCTCTATATACGAGCATGCACTTTTGGAAAATACTGGAAAAAACTTTGTTTTTGACCAAGGAACTCAAATGGCTCGATTCTCTAAGGTATTTCGAATGCTACTGAACTAACCTAGTTTTTATGTAGTCTTGATGATCCCAAAAATAAACTATGAAAATGAAAAGATAGGTATCTCGTGTTTTTACAGTGATCATTCAAAAACCCCCCGATACAATTAGAAAGCGCTTGGACGTTTGTCATTTAGGTTATTCTTTACCATTAAGGTGAAAAACCCAAATGCTTACTCGGATATACACATAAGGATAAAGCCATCCGAATGAGATAGCCTGCATCCAGAAGTACAAAGCGCGTCGCCTTCCAGGTTTCCCACAAAGCCGGTACCTTCAATCAAAATGTAGGAGTCGAATCAAGGATAATTACTTAAATTTAAAGAGAAAACCGCAACTATGCTCGTAAGGTATTAGATGATCGGGACAACTGAACAAACAGTGAAACTAGTAGACTTTTCTTTTGTTCCTCAACAGAATTGTGTTTTATATTATCGAAGTCAATAATGGAAATTTAGTTTAATAGACTTAGCACATGAGATATTAACCGTAAGCAGAATCCCTTCAAGGTTGTTGGCTGGTTTGTTTAAGTCAGTTAGGTGCACACAATGGAAAATTAGCAGACGTCAGGAACTTTCTGGCATACAAAAAGTCTTCCTGCTAGTAGACTGGTTCTTCTAAATTTTGCGTAAAAAATGAGTTTTTTTTTATCTTGTCACTTTTTCGTTAATTCAACTATGATATTTGAAAGTAGTTAAATCCTCGTTTGTTTTGAGTTTACTTAAAATCAATTCCCCTTCCAGTTTCAACAACGTCAAAGCAAGATAACTTTTCTTAGCTATTTCTATTTCTTAATTTTTTAAATCTTGAGCTTTGAAAAAAATAAAGTTAAATACATTCCCACCAAGCTTCTTAGTCAATGATTATATCGTATGGCAGTGCGTGCAAGTTAAGCCACTTATCGCATTTTGAATCCTTCCACGTTTACGTTCTAGGTTGATTCATTTTGTTACTACTTTTAAATAAATGCAACTAAAACAAAGCGTGTGCAAGGATGATAGATAAGGTAATTTTCTTAAATATCGCTTACAATATCAATGCAAGTTTAGTGGGTCGACTTGAGCCATGGAAACTCAGGCTGGACTTGTGTAACTCAAATTGGATCATCGACGCCAGCTCAAAGTGACTGCCTTTACTTGAAACATCTTCAGGAGACTGGCCGGCCTTGTTCCTTAGTAAAACAATATCATTTTTTTCCGCTGCAATCGTGCACAGTTTTCCTTCGTCACTAATCGTAAACTTGGTAGCTGACGGGTTGGTAATGGACTTTAGAATCATGGAAGCCGTGGCTATATTACCTGCGGCACAGGCAACGTGCAAAGGTGTGTTTCCTCTACTATCCTGAATATAAGCGGCTTCTGGATTGAAACGCAGCAGAAGACTGCACATATTTGGGCCACCTAATTAAAAAAAATGGCAGTGTCGAGGAATGAATCAATTTTGGTGACATCAAATTCACTAACCTGTAAATGCTGCGAAGTGAAGGGAGTGACAGTTCTCGTAATCCACCTTTTCTAATTTTGCCCCACAAAATATTAGTAGTGTGACTAGTTCCATACTACCAGACCGAGAGGCTTAAAAATTGCAATACCGTGACAAGTTAAATAATCGGTCTGCAAAATTTTGCTGCAAGTGATTCATTTTGCCAATAAAACTGATAAGACTCGCAGTTTTGGATGTAGTTAAAATCCGATTCAAAACACGGTACTTTGCACATTAAAATGCATGAGAATCAAGACAGCGTTTTTACTAAGTTCATATTCTAAACTTTACCGGAGTTAACTTCTGATAAAATGTCACAGCGTCAAGTTAATTCACAAAACTGACTAACTTATTCGTGATTAATGCTTCCAAGTTCATAGACAGGGCAAAAAGAAAATTAGTACCGATAGAATGGAAACGTTGCGCTCACAAGACCAGCTTTGCAAGGTGAACATACCAAGATGTAATGGAACAAAACCTGTTTTGTCACATTTGTCAATATCGGCACATTGACGTAATAATAGGGCAGAGGTATCAAAGCTACCCGACTGGCATGAGGTCATAAAAGGTGATTGTCCAAGAGCGTTAAAAGAGTTCAAATCCTTTTTTAAATTGTCTAGATAAGCAGTGGTCTTAAATGCATTTCCTGATGCTGCATAATGAAGAAGTGTTTCTTGAAATGCGTCAGTGATTGAAAGGATATCTGGATCCTCCTCTAAGAGTTTCCTAAGGGTTTTAAGTTTACTGACAGTTATTCTGTAATATATCTTACCCACAATGAGCCGCTTTAAAAATTGGATTAAGTGTTATAAGGCCATGTTTGTTACATGTGCAATTATTTATATTTTTATCGACAGATAAATACATTACCCGTTTCCGCGCATAGAGGAATTGTGGCGTCGGATTAGGGCACAGACATGTTGGACCACCTGGCCTCAGCTAATCGCGTGTCTCTCTGCGTTCCAATGGCATGCGAGGAAGATAAGCAGCCAACCAGCGAGACACGAATGAGGTGCAGTATATAATGAGCGACGAGGCCAGCGTGATGGACTCGGATGGAATGTGCCTGACATGTGGCTCTGGCTTTTGATTGGACAGTTAAGCCCGTTCTGTTGTACCAGTCTTCTTCCTATTAGGGCTCGGGTATTCTACATTAGTAATGTAGAGTGGCGCAGACATATTGTACACGTCAACCTTAGCGAATCCCCTGTCTCTCTGCTTTTTAATGGCATGTGAATAAGACATACGGCAAACCAGGGACAGACAAGAATGAGAAACTGTGTATAGTGATCGGCGCAGTCAGAGTGGTGGACTTGGATGTACTGCGCCTGACGTTCAGTGTTCTGGCTTGTGATTGGTCAGTTGAGCCTGTCGGTTTTACCAGTCTTCACACTTGGGTTAGGATATTCTACAATTACCAAACAGCTGACGTCATCTGCGTGCACACTATGGATGCTTAAAAGGCCTGAGAGGAAGATCTACAACCAACTAGTGGCGAGGGTTGGTAAGCACTAGTATGGGTAAGTCGGAGGGGCAACGACTATCTTGCTGTTCTAGCTTGCTCTGTTGTACCTAAAAATGAACTTAGGTATTCCACTGTTGGTTATTAAAAAACTGCAGGTATGTTAAGCCCTGCCAAGCTTCGCCAATTCTCTGTCTTCGTACGTTTGAATGGATAACGTATTTCAACACCGAAACGGAGACAAAGATGAACTATAACCAGAATATAAAAAGTGGCGTAGTACGCTCTGTTGGCTCAAATAAATGATGTCTGTTAACCAATTATGGCTTCTTTTATATATAAAAATTCTTTAGAGTAACTTCTTACATAATACTATGGTTCGGGTGTTTAACATTGCTTTCTGCAAATTCGAATGGGTGACGCAAAGGAATCCACAAGACTTCCCCTTATTTATAGAAAATAGGCTTAGAGGTCTGTAAATTAGATTGTAGTAACTCACGAATGACAACAGTATTTTGTCAAGGCAATATATCCAATATGAATAAATGAAAAGACCTCAGCAACTCCACGTGAATAATGTCCCGTGAATAGCCTCTGCGCAACTGTCTGTATTTAAGCATGTAACATCATGTTTAAACGAAACTGCTCGTCAAAATTGGTATCCACTAGCAAAATAACAATAATTGCGTCTGTCACGTCTCTAAAGCAAACTTTTTTGTATTTAAACGGTTTATAATTAAGCGTTGGGTCCCGTATAAGTTGACATTATTTTTTTAAATATCTTTTGAACTAAAGCAGTTTTTTTACTTTCTGCGTAGAATATCAATTTCATGACAAAAATATTCAAAAACCCCTTTAAAATTTTGCACTTTTTTCAGTCAAAATATTGTGTTAAGCTACTAGTTTTGTGAATGCGTTCAGTTTTTAATCACCCAAAATCACCTCGCCTGTACAGAAACGCATTTTATCCCGCAAGTACAAAAATAGACGCATAAATTATTGAATTTTTTTAGCAACAGTTTTATTGTAGATAATGTTAGTTCGTGCCCCCAACAAATTCAAATGACCAAAAAATTAATTTAATAATGGGTATTTTTTGGAAATACAAAAATCAAAAACCCTATTGAATAAACTAGTTCGATTATGCTGTAACAGTTTTGTTACTTTGGATTTTAATTTAATGTTGAAATTGCAGAATATAGGCGAATAAAATGTTAATTGAGCAAATTAGAATCATAATGGCTTGTTATTCAATTTTCCCCACTAAGATTTTTTTGGGGTAAAAAAATCATTAGATTTTTCTATTATCTTAAATTTTGTCTTACTAATTTGCTCGCTATCTGCCCTGTCTGATAATGAAATAAAAATAAACCGGAATTGACATTTGACTTCTCTCCTATTTTAGTTCCTGTGTACAAAATTCTCGGACATGTAATTTCATACATATTCGCACATGTTTACAATACTTGTGACTGGAGACAATTGCTAAATGATGTACTCAGTATAATCATCCACGGTTAATGCATATTCATAATTAAAGAAAATCAATGCCAATTATAAGCGATTATATATACAGAAAATATTCGAGCTATATCACTCTAATGTTATAAATTTTCACCTCTCCAGCCTGACTGATCACAGATACTGTTCATTAAAATACTCTAAAATAAACCACTTGTGACACTGGATGCTTACGCATCACTAGCATCCAACCCCAAGACAGATTGTTAATTAACCACTTGCCATAAAAACTTGTTCCTAAGCCTGATTTTTGATATGGTAAAATGATCTATGGACATGAAATTGTAATACAAATATTACGCTCATGTTTGATTTTATTCTAGAAACCACAGAGCTGGTTTCCTTCAAGCACTCAACCACGCATGACTCACTATCAGTGACTGGTAGCCGAATTTCGGAGGTGGCTCTGACGGGTGATTTGAAGCTGGACCATAAGTGCAGCCACCATGTTGGTCGTAAAAGAAACAACTGAAGCTCTATGCGAGAGAAGCAACTCAATCGCTGAACATCACCAGTGGGAAATCTTAAGCCACACCTACTCAGAAATCCCCCCAAAACTAGAAAAATACCGTTAACCAAGATTTATTAATTGTTCAAAATAACAGCACCTTAATGTCGCTTGGTCTAGCAAACTCTGCAGGAAAACCGAGCTGGTATTTCGACCAACCGTTTGATGCGATACCAAACCCTAATAGTTGGTTCTATTCAAAAGTTTTGCAACATCTGTGTTATCGACGGCCGAAATATATGTTTCACGAGTTAGCGAGAAGTGTAAATACTTCAGTAACGAATCGCCACCAATGCTGTGGTTAACATAAAAGCCACAGTCACATTCTTGTATGTGCTTACAATCACACCCCACATTAGTCTGCCTTCGAAAACCTTCAGTAGAACTTCAATCAAGTACCAAGTCCTAGCTGCGACAAAATATAAACCTGCTATACAATTTATGCATAGTTCTAAGTGAAGCCACTGGGATTGAGGAACAGAACGAGGAACGAAAACGCCTTATGGTAAAGGGTCATACATTTTACGCAGGCGTTGAATATCCGCAGGTTCAATCCTTTTAAATAATGGATTCGGCTAAAACGAAAGAAAAGGAGTATTAATACAAACTTAATTAAATTTGGTTATAAAATGAAGCAGTGCTAGTATCCTACCAATACCTTCCATGTGTCTGAAGTCTACGAGACCAGTAAAGACATTGCTAATTGCTCTAATAAACGAGTAAAATATCATATTACCGAATAATAATTAAATATACCAGAAAATTCAACCAATGCAAAGTAGCTGCCTACTTTCAGGCAATCCAACAATGATCAGAAACCTAAGCTTGGAATTAGCAGAGCAATAGTTGTTTTTAAAAAAGTTGGACTTCACGCGATGCTAGCAGTTGTGTGGCGAATCGTCCGGGTTCACCTTTCGAGCATAATCGATTCCGCAGACCCCCAGCGGAAACGTGCTGCCTTAGGTCGGCGTCCATACCCGATTAACGCAAATGTTTATCTCAGATTATCGTTACACGCAGAAACAAACCCCCACTAATCCCCTTGTTTACACATACTTCACGCTTCTAAATTAATAAATAAACACTCGCGAACACGATTAAGAACACTAGTTTTGTCCGTTTATTAAACGATTGCGACTCCACCACCTTTTCCGCAAACCTGGGGTTATAGTCTGACAACACAGTCACTGGGCCAAAACATAAAGATGTAAACCGATTACCCGCTTCTGTGGCATTTAGTGAACAATTACTTATAATCGACTTGTCATGACCGAAATGTGTTTCAAGCAAAACGTAGATTTTGCGCATTTTACGCCTTGTCAGTAGCAGGAAACACCCAGAGAACCATGACACAAAGCCCCAACTTTCCAGTGCCAGGACTATGACAAGACCTCGGGCAGAGGTTTTACTGACTCAGCCAAAGACCGAACAACACGTCCGAATGCGTCCACTTATGCCTGCCATGGGCAACCTTGGCTTGAATTAGGCGAGGGGTCAAGGGGAATGAACTCAAATGGGGCTGTCATTGGAGGCCTTTCGAAATGCAGTGACCAAACGAGGTGGTATAATTAGAGGAACTTTGTATACGGTTCAAAAATTTCAAGTATGCCAAGGACAGTCTTCGGGAATGCTGACGCCTTCAAAATACGTGGCATTGTTTAAGAACCTGACACAAATTTCATAGCACTATACAGTTTGTTTTTTTATTCCTAAAGGATATCTGGAGTTAATAACTTAACGTTGATCTGATTCGAAGTTGTGACGATTCAAATGGATATAAAACCATCTCATGTGAATCTCTACACATACTGCCCTTTGATAAGGCGTCAAATCGTTATTGTGATGCAACGAAGAAAGTGTGGGTTCAGTTCGCATTAATTTCGGATCTAATGCAGATGCTTTTCAGGAATAAGTCGACGTTATTAATCGAATGTATTCGATGATACGCGGACGGAGGTAACACGCCCAAAACTCAATTAACTCGGGAAATCCATTAAGTTCACACGGAAACTTGTGTCTCGAAACTGTTGAGTTGTTGGGCGCTAGTTAAAAGGAAACAAGGCAGATACTTGAATTAATGTGCATCCGATATGGCAGCATTAAACCACACGTCGAGACGTTTCTTCTGTATCAACTCATTAGAAAGACATTTGTTGATTGAGTTGGGAAGCCAGTACAGTACACATTAATGTCACGTAAATGGCTTGCAGGGATCCCAAGGGAGTATTCAAGTAGACTAAAACAGTTAAGCAAAGATGGACAGACTAACCACTCCAATGATATGACCCTCTGGTAAGAGACAGGTGACGTGACCACCGTTGGCAACAATGGGGGCGAGGCTTCGATGCGAGTCTGGCATTTTGCATTGGATAAAGATTTCCTCAGAGACGGAGGGCATAAATGGCCGCAAGAGAAGACCCAGAAGAGCGGCAATGTTGCAACCAACACCAACTACGACACCAGCTCTCTCACTAAAACGGCACGCAAAATTGTTATTTAGGGAGTACAGAGCCGACCAATTTAATGCGAAGACTAATACGCTGTATGCAGGATTTGAGTGTCTATAACAGTGAAAATCCTAAAGAATACAAGGCCTTTTAAATGGCGAAGTAAGTTTCGACATGTTCCATTAATTGGGTGTTTGGGTTCAATGTCATGGAAGGATGATATGGTACTTCAGCAAAGCCACGGCTTTTGTCCGGTTTTGAAGGAATGCTAAGCGTGTCAGACCAGCTGCTTCGTCAAACCAACGAAATTGGACTGCTTGGATTTTGGTGCGAGCGGTAGTTCCTCGATTGCTATATTGACGAGGTAGGCCGGAAAGCTCTCGATAACCGCTTTTTGGACCCATGAGAAGTAACTTAAACATTACGATGTGTTAGCGATAAATCTGCCCAACAAAAAGTCTACGAACGGATAGAGACCTATGGAGTTGAAAAAAAAAGATTACAATCAGCAAAAGGAAAGACACAACACTTAAAATATTGTAAGTTAGAGTCTGGAGGAACTTGACCATCCCAATACAACAGCTGGTGCTATTAGCTTTGCTAACATATTTTGTGGTTTAACGTGTGCCAGCCCAACAGAAAATCCAGGTCTGAATAAGTTAGCAAAAAGGCGGGAGCCAAAAGCACTTGTGCAAAAGACTTCTGCAGAGAAGATGACACCGTCCTTCGAGAGTTCTACGACTGAAACCGCAGATCCTCGAAAAAAATGTAGCTAGGTGTAAAATTAGGACACATCAGTTTGATCCCAAAAGCAAATCTAGTCTAAACGATATTTGCCTAACGGAACAAATGAGTTAAAGAAACCCAAGACAAAAGCCAAGAAATGAAAACCCTAGTTTCCTGATTCTGACGGAGTCATTCTCGGTGATTTCATGGAAAAAAAACACAATCTATGAAAACTAGTGGGAAGGTATCTTGAGTGTCCCAACCTGATGAAAATAAAAACCGTGCCACGCCCCAAAACAGTTACAAAAACTGATAGATGTATTCTACCGAAAAATTATTTTACACCTCGGTTTTTTTTAACTTTCCTAACAAGAGACTTACAAGTCTAATTAAATTTCGGTGTGACCAAAAGTGGCTTTCAGATGGCGAAAGATATTTCAGACTGTAAATTAGAAAAGTCCCAAAGGAGCTCTATTCAACCTAAACAGATAACAAAAGTCTACTCTTCTAGAGACGTTGATCTACCCTCGCATGTAATAGAGTGCTGGCGATAGGAATTTGGTATGAACAAGAACTTACATAGTATCCGGGGACTTATACAAAACCCAGGGTTTCTGTGCCTGCATATAGCCATTGCCGAGACGAGAGATAGCGAGCATTGAACGAACACCCTCACGCAGGCGACAGTGTTCCATGTGATCGAGGTACTCGCTCAGAAGTGCATTAACCCGCGCCAGGAACGCCACGTCATCCGGCTGGAGATTCTTCATGCTCGGTACCGTCGATTGGAAGAATTTGAACAGAAACGCCAAAGGTCTAAAGGAAAGAATCCGAACCATTGGTGGTAACCGTGTGCCCATGTTTTATAATTGGGGGTTTGTAAATGCAGAAAAGACTACCGAAAGTCTGGTATAGCTTCGTACAATGTCAGTTCCGACAACGTAAATTTCAACTGGATCTCAGTAACTATAGGTTGGTAAAGATAATTGTTAATAATTAGTTTAACTCAAAGGTAAAGATCCCAGTCGGTACCGATATTAGAGGTACTTAAGGAACGCGATCTCGTTTATCAAATGTAGAAAAATGGGGCATTTTGAAGACTCATTACCTGTTAATGAAATTTCCCAGATTGTTGAGCAGTTCTGAATTATTTTTCATTGCAAAGTCATCCCAAGAGAATGTACTGTCCTAAAGACACCAAAACTGAAATTAATCACGAACAAATAAAGCACATCATTTTAAAAATTATTACTTGAGTTTCAGGGCGGATATAAGCCAAATAGAACCGCCAGACGTTCGATTCAATGCCGCTGTCTTTTGCATTATTTCCAAAAACACCGACCCCTCGACTCTTAGAGAACTTCTTTCCCTCGAAATTCAAGTATTCTACAATAAATTAACAAAAGCCTTCATAATTTCCAAGAAAGCAATTGTTCGTGTCCAGAAAACATCAACAGCAGAACCTCTAATGTACAGACGGGCGTGTACTCTTTGTGACTTCAATCACTTTGCGAAAATTTGATAAAGTAGAATTAATCCACTTATACCATCTTTCACGGAAAAGTCGCATCAAAAGAAAAAAACCCCAATCCTTTAGGAAACCTGAGGATTTGTCAGCAGGGTCTTTGACACCGATCATTAGCCTACCAAATCCTGATCAATTGAATTCACAAAAAATGAAAATCATTTGGACGACTTTACCCGTAGCAATAAGGTTCTTTACTAGAGTAAACTTCTTGCCACTTCCCAAAAGACAAGCCGGGAAGATAGAGGCATGGAAAGGCACGTTGTCCTTTGCCATAAACTGGAAGTATTCGATGGGCGCAACATCATCTGAGGGCAGCCACCATTGACGCCATTCATCCGTGTAGTTAGCTGTAATCGACATATACCCAATCGGAGCATCGAACCACACGTAGAAGACCTAGGTTGGCAGAAAACAAAGCGAAGGATACATCTTTTGGCTATCAAGCCGTCCTGCGAACTCCCACATCGTCGCCTCAGCCACACTAGTCACGATCATGTTCACTGTTACGCTATGGCTTCTTGATTAAATCATCCAAAATCGAGATAGTTCCCGTTAGAAGTACCGTACGAACTACCCTGAAAAATTTATTTATTTATTTAACATTTAATATGATCCATTCTGAGTGCGATTTTATGTGCGGTGATCTTCCTCTCTTTGTTTTACCAGGTCCATTTTCCTCACAACCCAACTGATGTCGTTTAAATTAATTAGAACAACGATAGTGCGATAGCGTGACCCTACCAGCTATCGACAAGACAAACAAATTGAGTGTGATTAAGTAGAATATCATAAAATAGCGGAAGATATTCCAAAACCAAGCACTATTAAAAGCAACAAGAACCGACCTTGTTTTCAAAGTTAGCCAGAGGGACAGGCACGCCCCAACTGAGGTCGCGAGTAATGCAACGCTGTTTGAGACCATCGCGCAGCCAGGCTCGGGTAATGCTCTGCGCTACCTGCGTCCAATTACAGTCAGGATTATCCATACATTCATTACAGAAGGCGGCGACCCGCTCCTCCAGCTGCCAAATAAATCAACCGGTAGCTTATTAAAGTAAGTGGATTACCAAGTTGAAAAGGAGTAAACATAAGCATTCTAGTGTGATAATCCACGTGTAAAGACAGATAAACAGGATGTGGGCAATGTGATACTATAGAGCACGAGTTGTTGACATCTGTAGCTGATTTCCGTGAGAAATCCGATAATCTAAATGCATGTCGCAATAGTACCAGTCCTCCGTGAAAGCTTTTAACAACGTTAATCAAGTAAGGCGTCTACATACAGCAGGCGAAATGGCAGTGGCATTAAGAACTTTATGAGAACTACCAAGGTCAATTATTAGCGCTGAGAGACATTACTACAAGTGTTAAAATAAATCAGATAAGTTACTTAACCCACCTTGGGCAGATCGAGGAAGAGGTGGTTCGAGGTTTGAACCGACGGCGAACAGCCGCATGTGATGCATTTAGGCCTTATAAGCTCTACAGCGTTTATCAGTTTTCCGCATGCATCACACTGATCACCTCTTGCTTGGTCAGATTTACAAAATGGACACATTCCTTCCACAAACCTGTCCGCCAAAAATCGTGCACACTTCCCGCAAAAGAGCTGTTCAATCGAAGCCTCAGTTACGAAGCCATTGTTATACAAATCCCAAAAGATTTTTTGAGTAATGCTAAAACCACAAATGAAAGACCACAGAGTTTTGGGTTTGATGGTGATGTAAATGAAGTCTGAATTCCTACTCGGAATGAATCGGAGTGGACGTCCGTCCAAAGTAGTCGAAGCGGATGTCAAACCAATCATATACTTGGCAGTGAAGAGCGTGATATTTATCAGTTATCTGTTGGGGCGTTAGACCCTCAGCCTGAGCTTTTGCTTCAGTAGCTGTCCCATATTCGTCAGTTCCGCAAATAGAGAGAACATTATAACCCGCTGTTTCGCAGTAGATAGCGAAGATATTCGCACTCAGCAGAGACCCTATCAGATTCCCTAAGTGGGGAACATTGTTGACGTATGGCAAAGCGGAAGTAATTAGGATATTTCGAACACCTTCAGCCTTTTTTAAAGGTAATCTAAAAAGCATACAATAGGTTAATTGGCGGATGGCCCTCTGACATGAAAACACGTAGACCAACTCACATCTTCTCTTTTCGATTAGTAAAACTTGCATTATTTGTGCTGTCTTTACTTGAAGAAAATATCCACTGAGCCTTGAGCATTTGCTCCGGTGAAACCTCAATTTCTGGGTACAGAAGCCCCTCGTCGTCATTGTGAACTGGTGCTCTGGTTTTTTGTTTACGATGACTGGTTGGAGGCTTGTTTACCATGCTTGTAGTTGATCGCTTAGAATCTGACTCCTAAAACAAACATCGGGCCTTCAAAATAGCTGAAAAAATCCAAGCTAACTTTTCAATTATATCAACTATTTATATAAGTATTAATGGCAGGACTTAAAATGAAATTCGTACCGTTTTATGCAAAGCCTTTTGAGATAAATAACTAAGAGCCCTTGAACAGCTTTCTTCTGAGTCTAAAGTCTTCACCAAAGAATACAGATAGCTCAGTTGTCTTGGCCCTGTTCAAATACGGTAAAAAAAAACAACAAATAACCAATGTCTGAAAATATGAGTGATAGATCAGCCCATATGACCAATTTAGCTGCCAAGTTGTTAAGAGAGGAAGTAGTTTTTTCAAGGATCTCAAGCTTTTTTTGGAGCTCATCAAATAGCACTTCAGCTTCCTCCATATTACTATGGACCATACGATTCAACGCCGGCTACACAAAATCAGTCGACATAGGAAAATACCTTCAACACAGTTGCTTCCCATATAAGAAAAGCGTTCAGTTCAGAATCTAGCGGATCTACGCCAAGTAAAACGCTTGAACGGAAGTGTAACCAGGATTGACAGCTTACCAGACAATGGCATTCACTGAATTGAGCACACCTCGGCTGGTTTCCAAAACAGCTCCATCGGAGGCTACACGAAACATAAATACTACTCTAACAAACCTTTTTGAGAAATACGATTCACGACTTCAACACCCTTGATTCTGTTCGCTGCAGCTAGAGCAGCCAAACAATTACGGTTCGATGGATCGAAGAAAAGCTTGGGCATTACGATGCATACGCTGTGTAGTGTGGTGTGGTGTGGCGTCGGATTAGGGCGCAGACATATTGGACCACCTGGCCTCAGCCAATCCTGTGTCTCTCT
>UXSR01000402.1:0-36625 GCA_900604375.1 Mesocestoides corti
CACCAGATTTCATTTTCTGTGCATTTTTGGCTTGATTTTGGCTAGTAGGACTGTCAAGTTCTCGTATCTTTAAATATCGTGGATGAATGAGAAACTGCCTAAATCTGTTTTAACACACCCAACCACTTAAAAGGGTAACCGTTAGAATCAAAATGGATGGTCTTCAGACGCCGACGCGATTCCTGATGGCAGACATAAAGCCCCAACGCATCTGATAAACATGTTCCTTGCTTGTAACGTAAATACACAAACCCAATTCATAAAATATCCTAAAACATTGCAATTCTGGAAAAGCCGCAATGCGCAGAATGTGGAATATTCAAATTCACTAGTATTTGCAGTACCTGTGATACGCATTGATGCACTAATCGCGGCACTGAGACGTTAGGTGTGAAAACCAGGGACAGGGATTACTTAAACTGATCATGTATTCACTTTAATGTAAAATAAACTATCTACATCGGAATTAGTACCATTTTCACCGAGGGACTACTGTTGACACTTTTTGTTTTTTCATGTGTTGCCGAAGTGTAGGTTTGAGATTTATCATTTTTCAGTAGATAGTAGTACAAGCTAGCAAAGCAAATTTGTACAACTCACGCGGCCTTTGAATTAGTTTTAATTTCATTTTTTTTACTGGAATCTCAAAACACATTTTAAAATAACGCACTGATCCTTAGGTTACATCTGAATACCATCTCCTGTGTTGTTCGACGTGTTTTCTCCTCATATCTGATGAACTCGTGGTTAAAATCAGAAACGAGTCAAATTCATACTAAAAAAAGTTTTGAAAACGTTGCAAAATATAAATGGTTGGTCCCAGACTGATCGTCTAGTCTGGAAGTGAATGGGTCTTCAAAATGACGACCAGGAATCTCCACGTCGTTGCATAATCCAACTCTGGTGCACGTCGTTTTGTGTCTCGTAGATAAAACTCACATGCCTGTTACGCTGAGAAGTGCAATCGTTTTATTTTTGCTTACCAGATTAAGTCAATATCCGCGCAAGTTCTACGTCCAAATTTTAGAGTAGTGGTCCAGAAAAAACGATGTTCTATATGCCCACGCAAATGGAGATCACTGATTCCAATGAAATTGGTTATGCGCATGCAACTAGTTGATCTACGCACAAAACATGCAATATCAGTTTATTTGCATAGCGTCTGAGGTATTTGAGGCAGATTTAAATTTGTGCTCGACTTAACGGGCAAAGCATAACACAACCATTCATGAATGGTTGAACAATCGCTTGACGACCTAGTTTTGAACATCTCGAATGCGCTATCAGATTCACTAGCGTAATAGTAAGAGAACCCTGTGCATCGTCTTTGGTCATGTACATTAAACCTACAGTCTCTGACATGTCATGGCGCTTCACACCCATGCGGCCTCCCCGTCCATGGGCCAGTGTGAATGTACCAACCCTCCCACTAATAATTTCATTCCGCTAATGTACCTTTCAGATACATTTTTAGATAAATTGATAAAAAGTCTTTTCTTGGTAAATTTACTACACAACTTCTATCCTTTTGTGAGCCTTAACTAACTCTTTTGTCGCCCCTAACTCAGCTCATCATTCTTGATACAATACTTAATCGCAGGCAACACAATGCAATTCAGTGGTTGTGCGAGGGAATGTGGATCCGTGCAGCTATTGCTGTGATAATGGAAGCACACGACACTGACAGTCATTAAAGTCCTCGTCCCCCGATGACATCACACACTTGGCTAGTTCATCAAGAAGCGTTGATTGAGACCACACAATTTGCAAATGTGGTCATTTGAATGCACTGATTGGATAAGGTAAATAGAGTGATTGAATGTGGGTAGTTCACGAAGAAGCGGCGGCGGTGGCAGCAGCAGCACCGAAGACGCACTGTTCGTGGTCGAGGTGACTTTCATGACGACAGCGCAGTCGACGACATGACTCGGCGGCGGCAATAATGACAATGCGCTTGGCCATCACTAATGAGGTGTTTTTTCACCCGCCCCTAACGCCTTTTCAACCGATCCATCATCGGTTACATCGACTCCCATTATCACCTGCATTCACTAAATCAAGAGCACAGACTTGGACAAATCTCAAATCTACACTTCAGCTACGCACGAAAACACAAAATGGGTCGACATTAGTTCCCCAGAGTACATGGCACTTGTTCCTATGTTGATTGTTTAGTGCACATTAATGTGCATACTTGATCAGTTTAAGTAACACGATAGTAGTGTTTCCTGTTTTCGGTTGCCACACATAACTTCTCAATGCTGCAATCAGTGCATCAAGCTTGTGTAGCATCTAGATCAAATGGCCGCTTCGGTTGCCAACAGCTCACATATGTAGTGGACTGACAGCCACCCCGCGTGAGCGTGCGTGCATGAGGGCCTGAGTGGACCAATGACTCACCCCTTCTGTTATTGGCCTTTGTCACCATTCACCTGTTACGCACGCGTACTCATACGCAAACAAAGCCATATGGTTGATTTGATATCAATAAACCAGTCGTGTCCGCTCTCGCCTTTTCCACTCTACTCGAGTTGTCTTGGGCTGTTAATTAGAGGTTTGTAAGCTAGTACTAAGCTCAAGCTACTACACATACATTTCAACGTGTCGACAGTTCTTGACGCATTTCCTAGTCAACATTACTCTGGTGGCACCATTTGTAGAGCAGGATATGTAGGATATGCTCAACGACTGCGCTGCCTGTAAACACCGAAATAAGTGTAGAAGTAAGTCCATCTGTCAACATTTGAGAGAAGTCAGCAGAAGTCATCACTGGTTTTAGGAGAGAACCGTAGGACCGTTTCCCTAAGGCTAACGTCAGACACATCTACGAAGGTTATCACCAGACTATGTTTGACTTTGGAAATGCGTCAAGAAATGTCTGCGCGTAGAAAAGAATGTCAGCTATGGGCAAGCGAAAATGGTCGATTGAACTAGAACTTTCACAAAAATGAATCCTGTTTACACACATTCAATTACACAACTTACCAAATCTAGTTCATGCATTTAAATGACCACCTTTGCAGATTGCGTGGACTCAATAAAGGGGCATTGGATGTGTTATTCAGGAATCCGCATCGTTTGTTGACTGGGTGACTACACAAGTCAGCGTTTGATTATTCCCGCTATTTTTCGTTAATGTACAGTTTTAATTTACGCCGGGGGTCAAGAAGTAGACTAGCACAAAATAAAGAGCAATATGTCAGCAATAAAGTGTAAATTACAATTCCTTTTTTATCACTGAGGGTTGGGGTAAGGGAGGGAAAACTAGGCCATAACGAATACCAAGTAGACTGGGAGAAAACTAGGCCATGTTAAGTGAATACGATGACTGGAATAAAGCATTACAACGAAGCCATTTCTGATGAATCCTGGTTGTGCTGCATATCGAATGGTTAGATTTTGCCTGATATCGATGTACTGATGATGTCTATTTATGCACTATTTGCACTTAAACATTTTGTGAGAATACCGGCGACACGCGTCACTGCTAATGTGTTACTTAACCTGTCCTTGTGTTCTCTTTAGTGTGTATAAAACCATCAGTACCATTTACACCGAAGCCCTGTTTTTGACACATGTTGCGTTTTCATGTGTTGCCAAAGCGTAATTTTGAGATTATTCCATTTTCAGTTGATGGCAGTACAAGGTGCCAAATCGAATTTGCACAACGCAGGCATGCCTGCTGTTAGTTTTACTTCAATTCCACCTGCAATTTCAAAAGTCATTTTTAAAATAACACATGGGTGATCTACTTCGCCAGCACATTGCCTTTTCTGTTTTTTTCTTGGCCTGATTTCTCCTAGTGTGACTTTTCAAATTGTCGCGTCTTCAAATATGGTGGATGATTGAGATACACCTTAAATCTGATTCGCATTGATGCACTAATCGCAGCACTGAGGAGTTAGGTGTGATAACCAGAGACAGGGTTTACGTAAACTGATCAGGTATTCCCTTTAATGTATACTAAACCGTCTACACAGGAATTAGTACCATTTTCACCGAGGGACTACTGTTGACACATTTTGTGTTTTCATGTGTTGCCGAAGTGTAGGTTTGAGATTTATCATTTTTCAGTAGATAGTAGTACAAGCTAGCAAGTCAAATCAGCACAGCTCACGCAGCTTTGGAATGAGTTATAATTCTATTTTGTTCCTGGAATCTCAAACGCATCTTTAAATAACGCATTAGGATTGAAGTCAAAGCTGAATACCATTTTCTGTGTTGTTCAGCGGGTTTTCTTCTAATGTCTACTACAGCCGTGGATAAAATCAGAAACGGTGTGGACGGTTCAATGTAGACTCATCATGAGTTTGGAGCCCACTGCGTCAACTCCTATGCCCACAACACTCGTAAAAAACTGTCCGCAGAACACAGCCTACAGACGACGGCCACAACTTGATCCAAAAACTTCCATGAAAGCAGCATCAACCGCAAATGCAATGCTAAATAGTATTTTTGCACAGGACAGTGTGGGCTTGCATGGATTTTCTGTGACAACAACAACAGTTCACTACTTGAGACGAAGTACATTCTCAAAGCCATGGGGCCCTCCGACATCGCGTGGTTCACCACTTCACTAGGAAGCAGCAGCTGCAGCAGTAGCAGCAGTGACGCACAGAAGTCTGAACCTCTCTGCCACAAGAGCCTGGACGTAGCAATATACACATCCCGAGGTTTCGTTTACGAGGTAGTTCTGTGTCCAATCGATCCGAGACAGCCTTGACAATCGAAGCCAGATGCTCAATTGCAAAGAAAGCAAGTCGTGTGGCTGACGTAAGCAAAACTGCTGGTGTCTTCCAGATAGACCACAAGACATTCTCCTTGGCAGTCAGCAAGAAGCACTTTTTCACCAATTTTTAAGATGATTGTTGCTTGCATCATCCGCAAAATAAATTTCTACAGTGTCCCTAGTGGATCCCATGCTCGTGTTGGCAACAGGGGTCGAGGCGTCTATGCGAACTTCAAGATCGTTTTCATGAGGACGGTTGAGAAGAAGCAAAAGGGTGCAAACCGCATCAAGACAGGAACCTTTGCTGTCGTCAGTAAGCTTGAGGTTGCCAAGACAAAGAGTCCGAAGGTTTTCAAGCCATAGAGGTTGGCAGTCCCTAAGAAGGCGGCCATCAAGCCTGAAATTGCGAAGGCTAAGAGTGTAAAGGAGGAAGCCGTCGATGCCACAGAACCCAGGATTATGAAGGCCAATAATTCATCAGTCAGGAAGACGACAACTGGATCTAGGAACTTTCAAATAGGTATCTTTAATCGTAGACGCAATCCCGACTGCTGGTCTTTCATAGGTCAGTGTTTGTGAGCACTGATTTGCGGTGGTAATGAAAGAAGAGAGTACAACGCTACAGCCTTAAAAACACAGTACTTGTAATCAAGGCACTTTGTAAACCTGTGGTGCCCTTTGACAATGTGTGTTGCGTCAGGTTACCCGGAAGCAGCAGCATCAACAAGGACGCGCAGGTGTTTTCTCCTCCCTGCACTAAGCTGCTGAACTTAGCAACATGCACCTTCCCTAGTGTCGATGATGAGCGAGGTTATGATCGACAATGCCTTGCTCGAGATACTGGTATCGGGATAGACATGACATAGGACCGCATATATGCAGATGGTAAGACAATCTCTCCTACGCCTATTCGTCGCCTTGGATATCTTATTTATATACGCCATTATGGATCCCTTAGTCAGCCTGGTATGGCAACTCCTTCGTAAGTGCTAATGGTTTGTGCAAGCTACCTTGCCAAATTCTCCGGTTCGGGTAAATACTTCCATAACAGAGCGATAAAAGTGATGTGATCGCTCAAATTACAGGCTCCTCTCAATCCTTCAAGAAACATTCTCCTACAAATCAATATTTTTCGTAAATATTTTTGGTTCTTGCTGAGGTACAAGTGTGTCTTCAATGCACTATTTTTAAATGCATTAGACTATAATTATGCCTGTGAAAAAAGCGTGGGTTGATGCATTCACCGATGTAGCTCAGTACTGAAGCCGTTGGCATGTCACAACTGGAACGACGTGAAATGCTTCCACCAGTGCACTGTCCCAGTTCCATCATCTGCCGGATCTTGAATTCATACGCTTACCATCAGCTGCATGTTGCTGGCAGGAGGGTTGACGTTTTCGCGGATGCGAGTGTGAAATTCCACGATTGCCTCACGCTCCTTATCCGTCGGTGGTTCAGCCATCACCAATCAAATGAAAGCCGATATAGCAATAAGTAGCTGCAAGACGTCTCAAATCGGTGTTGTCGCAATGCACTCGTGATTTCTTAATCGCAATTTATGTGCATACACTACAGCGCGGAATCACGTACGATCTGTGCCCAAATATTTCTCACCAATGAATATGGTGTTGTCACCAATACGGCGACGATTGCAATGTAGTCATTTCAGCAATAACTGGGGGATATCAAAATTGTTAAGTTGTTTTTAAGAAGTCAGTTACTGACAAGGTCGGATTAATATCAACGAGGACAGAGTACAAACAGTGTGTGAATATGACCAAATTAACCCGACTTTACAAGCAGAAATTGCATTTTAACAAGCAGAATTATTTCAAATTGCAAATTTAAACACGCAAAATTATAACCATGTGAACACACTTGTGGTGCGCAGCCTGACAGCGAATTCTAGGGAATGCTGTATTACCTAGTGGGCCACCTGATTCAATTTTGTAGCAGTTGATACTGCACTTTTATTATAAGAATTTCTCTCCAGTTGAGGCTGGTGATTGTCACGTGCAAAATGAAAGTTTGCAGCAGACGTGCAGGTTACACATGAAATCGACAAGATCATTACCACAAGGCTTGGGATTCAGTGAATGTGTAAGTACACCAGTTTAATAATGACAGCCTTGTTTGCGACTACTGCTGCATGCATTATGCGTTGCAACACGTTCGCCCCAACCTCAAGGCACACATTAATCGTGTCAAATGGTAAGGTAACAAGAGTTCCTGAACCTTAGTTGGAAACCTAAAAATTCATTTTGCATTCTCTTAACTTACTTTCATTGAGGTTACAATTGTATCCCCTTAAATATTGCCCAATTTAACATTGAGTGTGTAACTAAGTTTTGTTGAAGGTGTACTGTCAAAAATATTATTTCAGTACCTTCCACGGTTAGTGCACATTTGTCAAATGCATTATTTCTCATGATTCAGCAACATTCAAATAAAAGTACAACTCCTTAGAGCCCAGTTTTTGTATTTGCAACATCACAAGTTTTCGATCAGGTTAAAATAGTTTTGGGATCCAATACTACAAACACACCGCAATTTAACAATCGATTCGGTGAATGGTGCCATGTCTGAACTTGACTACAAAAAAAATTAGAAATCAATATTAGGACGAGTCGGCGAAATAGGTTTATTCCTGACTGAATAGAGGCAGCAATCTGTGTCTACTATCGGAAAATCAATCTAGGAAGGAAACAAGTGGTGCTTCCTTCAAAGCGAATCATCAACTCCCCCAAATCTGTGTTCACAGGTAATGTAGCTGTGTGCGTCCTGTATGGTCTATTGTATCAAATCGAAACCCAAGATTTATTGAACACATGTAAAACCAGTTCCAAATCTTTCTTTTTTACCACGTTATTTAACGACAGAACAACTTGATTTCAAATCAGACTGATGCTTAGATATGAATGGGACTAATGTCTCCTCTAATCAGTTCAAAGTGCAATCTTGAACACTTGCTGGTTGTTATGAGAGTTCTACAACTTGTGCAACACTGAATAATGTGTTTTTGAAAGGGACATCTGCAGGTTATTTAAAAGTCATGACGTTTTCAATCGGCACAAATGCAATGAAGCCCAATACAGGAACAGGGATACTGTGTATCACGTAATTTACCTCTCTGACCGTGTTCATGTGAACATCAACTTTTGCAAAGCAACACGACATTCAATAAAAATCCCTTTTTGTGGATTATTACACTTGCATTTATTGCCGTTTGTGGATTAAATAGAAATCGAAAGAGTCAGTAGTACTAGTGATTTTACCGCAGTTGATCGACAAAACTCTTTTTACTACGAATGTCTCATTTTCATGATTTTACTTGACTAATTTAAACCACTGATTATCCAACCCAATGCCCAAAACGGCTATAATATTTAAAGCAACTTGACACAGACAAAGTTGCCTCGAATCAGATGCTGTAAACATAAGTAATTATAATGTATGTGAACGTCGCGTGCAAGTTCCGCCAAAGGAAAATCCTGCTCCACAAACTCAGCTTCTGCACAAATGATGACCTTAGATTGTACTAAATAGTGGCGTGAGTGTGGAACATTCGGTGGATTTTGACACGAATTGACTAGGACATTAGACTTGTTTTTGCCATCGCCTAACTGAGGCAAACACTGCAGCTGCACTTGTAGCGAAAGTAAGGTTGATGGAAACACGGGTTTCTTGGAATATGTTTCTCATGCTAAATAGTCGTACGATGTTTCTGCCACCTTGCATGCAACACTTCGCATCCACTAGGATTTTGTTGTTGCGGGGACGTGTTCAGTAGGCTAAATGCGTCCATGTTTACCGTCTCTATCCTTTTAAAATTGTTGCCTCAGTGTGAATAAGATAGTTGTCGAAAAATTAACTTTGTTGATCCACTGCAATGCTACCTGTAATATTAGTGATTATTTTTCAGATTTCGCCCAATCCGTATAAGTGGACTACAATACGAATAGTGTTTGTTTATCCAACGACCTTCAAGTCGCCTGTTCGGTTATAAGTGAAACGCCATTGCAAATCTTAGTTTGTTGCCGCTTTCTTCCAATCCAAAACAACTCGATTTCAAATTCAATGGATGCCCCACTGTGGATTGATCTGAGGTCTGCCCTAAAAGACTATAATGGCGGCAATATATTACCGTCTAAGCTTCTTGACATAGGCAATGTTGCTTCGAACCACATGTTGTTAGTCTACGTGAAGGTGTGATGCGTGGGTTCATCGTGTGCATTTTCTGCTGAACGGAAATTCGGCGCTGCAGACCGTTTTGCCTTAAAATATATTTTGCATTCTCGAGTAACTCAAAGGTTTGAAAATTGGCGTCAATCTTTAAAAAAAACGTTTGAAAAATCACACAAGTAAGGGTACCTTTAGTGCTTTCAGTCTTGTTCATTTGTCGAAATTTAGTTTAAATAATATGCATCGTCCATGACGCGTTGTAACTACTATTATTGGCAAAATGTAGTTATTGTGCCTTACGCAGAATTCACGCACTCGGCAACTCAACATACCCCAGCACTCTCAAGATAGATTGATTGAAGGGAATCGGAATGACTCGACTTTTAACCAAGTACAGCTACATTGTCTGCCTCGCTTGGGCAATGGCAAATATAAGTCCCCTGTCTCATTGAATTCGTCTCAAAATCAATAGAATTCTTCCCAATTAGGCAGACATTTAGTATAGAGCAAGGACATAAGATTTGGAGTAGCCAACATCGTGTCGCTGAATTTTCCTTTAGCAGAACATGCACACTACTTCACTCAATGTAGGTGAAAACACAGGCAATGCCAACGTCGTCACAACGTGTCACGTTCGACACATATTGGTTGAACCAAATTACGACAATAAGCGTGTGAGCAAAAGCATCAAAGTTGACATCATTTGTCATGTCCGCGGTGCACCAAGGCAGGCGTTCACTATGCTTCTGCCGTGAAGAAGATATTTGGTTTTCTCAAGTAACTTGGCTATGAGGAATTTTGTCACCATGTGCGCGAATAAAATGAATTGGGATGATAGCGACTCACTGTAACCTTCCCTCACCGCTGACTTATTCACTTACATCGCGGGTTATCCAACCCGACGCCTAAAACGGTGATGAAATTTCAACCTACTTGACACAGATAATGTTGCTCTGAATCACATGTTGTTATGCTGCGTGAAGCCTAAACGTGTGGGAACGTTCAGTGCATGTTTACTTAGAGCCCCGAGTGCTTGTCACCGCAAACACACAATAACAACTACACACTCGCATCAACCTTAGTTGTAGCCTGAGGGCGGAAAACTTTGTTGAAGATGACACGAAAGAAGGCAATAAACGTTCAACACGCGTGGACATTCAGTCATTTGCTTGCCAAAGATGCCATCCATACCCATTAGTAACCATGCTCAACGTTAATTATTCAAATTCTATAGTCATTGTGTTCAAAGGTGAATTCACACACTCGGCAAATCAATGTAATTTACTACGTTTAAGGAATTCACTCCAGCAGGTTTTTTCCACACTACGACAAAGCTTACACGGTTAGACTAGTGTAAAGGGACCGGAAGGACTATGCTTACAGCCACCCAACTCTGCGTCAAGTAGCTTAAAGCCATAGAAATGAGCCAGTAGTCGTGAACATAGTTTGGTTGATCGATTGCACTGGTAACTTTAACGCTACTAATGTCTTTTCAGATATCTAGCTCGTAAATTACATTGAGGTTACTAATGGTAGTATGGTCTTCCCTAATATCAGAAGTTGCAACAATTCTACAGCTCTGAAATTGGGTATGTGCAGCCTGCTTTGTCAAATTCTCCAGTTTGAGTAAATAATTCTGTAACAGAATGACAATAATTACGTGATAGCTGAGAGTGCTGGCATTTTTCTATTTTGTGAGAATATAAGGTTTTAGCTCTGGAATGAGTTTCAATTCTATTTTGTTCCTGGACTCTATAAACACACCTTAAAATGACAGTGTGATTTAGGTTACCGCTGAATACTATTTGTCATGTTTTTCGGCGTGTTTTCTCCTTATATCAACTAATATAGATATCTCAAGCAACACCAACGTCAAATTAGACCTGGCTACGCTGCAACCGCTTTTGAACAAAGTTTATTAGGAATGTGCTTGGGGAGGAGAAGTTGAGTGAGCAAAAAAGGGGCCTCACAGATGCTAGTCAACTCCAGATTAACGGTCACAGCATGTACTTTTCATATAAGTAAGAATATGCTTGTCATTGTCCCTAGATGACACCATAAATTGATTGTGTGGGCTTTAAAGTGGCCGTTTGTTGCACACATCCCAAAACGTTTTGCGTAATGTTTGGTTGTAAGCGGGAGAATCAGACGCGTTGGACATACAAGGCACTTTGATCTTCAATTGCAAATTGGACGGGCAGATTCACTCGATGGTGGCCAAACTTCAAAGCCTACCGGTGGAGCACAGCAGCCTGGGTTTGCACCGTCTCGCTGCGAAAGCGCAAATCTTCGAACTCGTGGACAAACACTCGGCTCTGAGTAAAGACGATGGTGGGAGGGCTGAACTGCGTCAGCAAATCGTGGATATCTCAACCAACACCAACGTCATCTCACCGTTTACCTCCTTCATCGGCGTTAGCCCAGACAAACAAGATGAATGCAGCTGGATTAGACCTTAGTACACCTGCGCTCTAGTCCTTAAGCCACTGAAAATGAACCGTACCATGAGGGTGTAAAATAAATCTGTGGGGGATTCATTTCACTTGTGGGTTATCCTCAAAAGCTAGGGGGTTTTGTGTTCACACATTGTACTTTAATATCATTTTAGAAAACTTTGAGAAACCAATAAGTAAGTTAAGCGCCCTAATGCTGAAAGAAAGTGTTTGTAAGTCAGTTTGCAATTCCTATTTTGTCTTCTATTTGTAGAAAATATACGCTAGTTCAGCGTTTTCGCGTCAGGATCTGTCGGAGTCAATTTTTTTCAAATTAAATTTTGATTGAATGCTTCGTGAGCTAGTGAATGCGGCTGGTAGATTCGGTGACGTTCCTTCATCACAGACTGACTCTGTTCGTGTTCAGGCACAGCAGGCATGCATTAAAACAAGTTGTTTCGCGCATTCCTCGTCTACGTAGGTGACTCGGCACCTTTGTTTAAGGTGAAATGACCCACTAAGTTTCACCCACTTTCTTAGCGTTAGTCAAACCATCCCTTAACATAATTAACCACAGTCAGGGGTTTGCTTGATGGACAAAACCCTCTGATTCCAAACCCGTGTAAATATCCTTCTGACTCACCAGATCCGCGTGCAACTAAACAAGCTGCACATGATCTGTAGCTGAGGTGTCTGAATTGACTTGCAACGCAAAAGTCCACAGTAGGTAGAAATGGCACTCAAAGTGGCACAACGTCTCTTAATGGGTTCGTTAGTAGATGCTGTGAATAGCCCATTGCATTCCACTATGTGCGATACACATTCGTGTGCGTCTAAGAATACCCAAAGTCATCATCAACAGGCGGTTAATTTTGCCAAATGCAAATTCCGAAATGTAACATTAAACCTCATCCACCGCTCTCTACAACAATCTCGAACGTGTTTAAAGATATATCGCATGACCAACTTCACGTAACTGCATCAAGGATTTTGCTTGAGTTCTGCCTCTGGTTTGAACTTAGTCTTTTTGGAACATCGTGCGTTTAGTGTGAGAGAAAATCTCCAGGTATATTAGCGACATCTCCAGCATCAATGTTTTGTGTGTGACTATTCCATGCTTGGCTGCTTTCTAGACTAAATTCTTCTAGTGTTAGCAGTTAGTGTTAGAGCTCTAAAGGCTTTTGATAAATAAAAAAAATATATAAGGAAGCACTAAAAAATGGCGCTCTTACAGCAATCGCTTTTGACATTCAGTTGTTTGTGATTCTTCCCATGTACCTAAGAGACTCGTTTGATGTCAACTTTGTTGATAAGAGTTTAATTATCAGGTGAATTGATCAAATTCATGCAGAGACATCCCTTTAAATATGACCTGTGTGGACTCGAGTGCACCGACTACAATTTGGACTAGGCATGTCGGTGTGTATTGGTCAGCCGATGTGTAAGGGATTAATAGCGATCGCGCCTGAGTGAACCCTGATTACTGACCTGACGGTGACAATGACTCATCTCCTTTCCATTGGTTGCTGCATCAGATGCCTGTCTTTCGTTCACTCATCCACACACGAAGACCCTTGGCTGGCGTGACGCTAATAAGCGGTCGAGTTCTCTCTCGCCTCTCTTCTCTCCCTTCTCGGGTTGTTACAAGCTGTTAACTAGAGGGTTGTAAGGTGACGAAGTGTAGGGTCGCACGGACGCGATTTGCGTTGAGCGATAATATCGACAGACGTAGTGAAGAATCAGGCTCAATGTGAATCAAGATGCAATGAAACAAACATCCTCCTCTGGTTTTTATAGTTAAAGTGGATTAAAATGCATGAAACGTCAAGTACTGTGTTGTCAAACTATAAGTAAAACCTCGTGGCATTTCTGATCCAAAGACATACAGCAAATTCTTCAAATTATTTTCACGTACTCTGATAAAACCTGCTAACAAGCAATAACCTCATAAGCCAACACGCTTAATCAGGCAATTGCGTTAAAGGGAACAAAAAAGACTACTGCACACCGGCGTCGAATGGTTATTAACCACCTTTACCTATTTAATCAGTCTTACACTCTTCATATCTGTCATTTCTATAGATACGATTTACCGGTCTGTCTTGGCAGGGGCTTGTATTTGTTTGCGTCGTGTTCAAGTGCAAATCGGAGTGGATCAAGCATGAGAAAAACACGCAGATAAAATCACAGACGGTTTCAACCACTGCAAACCAGTCTGTAATGAAACCTATTTATGAGGTGACTTACAACTTCAAAAGCGAGCCATACAGCCAAAGAGAAAACTTCAAATATCCTCATGTTCAATGCTACCTCAATCATGGTGATGTCCACACAGTAAAACACATGGCTGACAAAATTCAGGGTAAATTTAACTGAGCTGTATGTTGCATTCCAGATCTCGAGGTCACCTAATTGCCCAGCATCGCTATCTGTGGCCTCAAACTAAAGTCCAGATACCAAAAAGAGAGTAGAGAATTCGAACGAATTGTTTGTATTTGATGTGACCAAATCTCAGTTTTCATGCTCTGCCTCATAATCAAGTAGCGGTTTGTTAACATAGAAGCTCAAACCTTCATGTACTCAACCATTGTGCCCTTCACGTATGCAGCCCATTCAAAATCAACAACACCATCTGAACCATTAACAAATCATTGTTAATGCTCCTTTGGCGGGTTTCTTAATACACTTCTTCAGTAATCACAAGCACTGCAACCGGAGTTAGTGGTTGTGTAGGTAATCATGAATGCATGCCCCATTTCGCTTCAGCAACCACTTGCTAATGATACCCGATATAATTTGTCAAAGCCGTTGGTAATATGCCTCGTAAATGAAATGGCAGCTGAAGTAAAATTGGTAAGATTAAAGGTTGCACTGCATTAGGTCAACGAAAATACTTTTACGACAACCGTCTCATCCTCATGACTTACGTGGTTAATTCAAATCACTGATTATCCAACCCAGTGCCTTAAACGGCGATGATATTTAAAGCAACTTGACACAGACAAAGTTGCCTCGAATCACATGGTGCTGATCTAAGTGAAGGCAAACTGTGTGGGAAAGTTTTGTGCAAGTTCCGCCAAAGGAAAATTTGGCCCCACAACTTTGGTTACTGTAAATTTTATGACCTTGCAAGTGTGCTAAATTGTATCGTGTGTGTGGAAAATTCTGTTGATTTTGACACAGAGGGAATGAGACAGTAGACTCGCTTTTGCCATTGCCAAAATGGTGGAAACACTGCAGCCGTACTTAGTTTCAAGCTAACTGTTCCGTTTTAATGACTACGATGAACCACCTTTCATCTACATAACGGCCAGCGGTGCATTATATAGTGAGACGCTACTTCAGTATATTTCTAAACTTGTAGACAGTATTCTGAATCCAAAAGGTTATACTAAATGGAAAGTATTTCTACGGCAAAATTATGTTCAACGCATGCCCTGCTGCACCACAGACGTGGTTAATGAAGCTAACTTTGATGCCTTCAGTCATATTCATGAGTCGAAATTTGGTTCAATTAATATGCATCGTCCTGATACTTTGTGACGAATATTTTTCGCAAACTAAAGTTATCGTGCCTAGCGTAGAACTTACGTACTCAGCAACAAAGTACAACTAGGCGCATTGGACCAGTATTTTCTACATGTCAGCAATTTTTTTCACATAGGGGGTTAATTAAAGCGAATTGCAATAACTAGGCTTAGAACCAAGTACAGCTGCTGTGTTTAAGCAATGGCGAAATAAGTCAACAGAATTTTCCACATTCAAATTCACAAAAATTTCAAATTTGTAGTCGTCAAGTTTGTGGAGCCGAATTTCCCTTTGGCGGAACTTGCACACGACGTTTTTACACAGTTTAGTTTTAGATCAACAACATGTGATTCGAAGCAAATTTGTCTGTGCTAAGTTGCTTTAAATATCACAGCCGTTTTAGGCATTGGGTTGGATTATCAGTGATTTAAATTAGTTAAATGCAATCATAAAACTGAGACAGCAGTCGTAAAGGAGTTTTATAGTTCACCTTCGGTGATACCGTTAGTGCCACTGATTCTTTTTATTTTGCATTTAATCGACAAACGGCTCTCAATAATCGTAATTACTGGCTTTATTGAATGTCGTGTTGACTTGCAAAAGTTGATGTTCACTGAACATGGTCAGGGAGTTAAAATAAATAACACAAATTATGCCTGTTCCTGTAGCGGCCATCATGGCATATGTGCCGACTAGAGATTTCATGGCTTTGAGTTAATCTGTGAATTTTCCCAACAAGATTTGTAGAACTCTGTTTGCAACCAGCACAGGTTCAAGAGTGCACATTGATGGCCTTAGTTGATAGACCGTAGTGTTATTGAAACTTACTAGAGAGGACCTTTGTCTTGTACACATTAAGGCATTCATTTGACTTGAAATTAAGCTGTTCGGATGTCAGTAACGTGGTGAACAAAAAGGTTCTGAGCAAGTTTTGCAGGGATTTAATAAATGAATGGTTGTGATTTTGAACAGGAAACTACACAGAACGCACACAGCTACATGACCTGTGTACACAGATTCGGGGGGGGGTTGGTGATTCGCTAAGAAGGAAGTACCAGTTTTTTTGTTGCATTTCCATCCTAAGGTGCCAACAACAAAGTCATTGGTGAGAAATAGTAGCCAGAGATTGCACGTGATTTCACGTTGGAGTGAATACATATAAATTGAGTCTGGGAAATCACCAGAGCATCTAACATCTTGATATTGCGACAACACCTATTTGAGGCGTGATGCAGCAACTTATTGCTATATCGGCCTTCATTTGGTTGGTGATGGCTGGACCACCGACAGATGAGGAGCGTGAAGAAATCGTGGAATTTCACACTCGCATCCGCGAAAATGTCAACCCTCCTGCCAGCAAAATGCAGCTGATGGTAAGCGTATGAATTCAAAATGCACCAGTTGATGGAACAAAGACTATGAATTTCAGCACCAAGTTCAACCGTTGATATCACCGTAAAGTCATCAACCCACGTTTCCTTCACTACCATTATTGTATTCCAAAAGTACATTGAAAACACATTTGTACCTTAGCAAGATCTAAAATTATATACAAAAGAGAAGTCCGTTATTTGAGTAATAACATCATTATTATCATATTGTTATAGATGTATTCAATCGGACTGGAGAATTTGGCAAAGCAGTTTGCACAAATGCGCTGTGCTGGTACACAGCCAGACCCAAGCATTCATACTCAATTTCAAGGATGCGGAATTTTTACGAGTTTTGATAACCAAGAAGACCAAACTATTGTTGGCAACCTCAATGATACTTACGAGCTGGAAAAAGGGATTTACAGCTATGACAAAAACGCATGTACTTGGTCAGGGAACTGTTTTCATTTTAAAACGGTAATTGCAAATTTAAACCCGTGTTTTTTATTGTTAAAAATAAACTCTTTCAGAGGTGCTCATTCTACATAAAGTACATTAAACAGAAGTAGTTAATAGTATTTGTTTGTAAACGTATTCAGAAATTAGGGGTACAATGTAGGACGTTACATGAAATTATTGGGAATCAAATTTATCCTACTTTTGTGCTTTTCGTGAGGTTACGATCAATTGACATGGCAAACCCACAAAGACATTGTACCTGGCATGTCCAAACCATCATCTTCGTAGTCACGTGATATCAAGGTTAGACAAAATGCATGCAGTAACAAGGAAAACAGACATTCTGCAAGTCATTTACTGACCTGTGCATTCCTTTGTAGATGGTATGGTGGCAAACGACTGAGGTAGGATGCACCATTGAAGCATGTCAAGGTGGCGGAATTTGGTGCACTGTCTGTGTATACAAACCAGGGTAAACCACCACATTGACGATTTGTGATAAATAGAGCGTTGCAAATGCATTCAATGCCCTGCACTTCTCATGAAGTAGCTTTATAACTTGCAATATCCAAATTGATTTATCATCATTATATGAAATTTGTCTTGAAATTTAATTGTCACAGTGAATTCGAACCACAAGACAGGCCATATGAGAAGGGACAAAGCTGCACGAAATGCCCCAGTGGATTTGCCTGTTACCGGAATCAATGCGAGAATTCGTCGACCACAGTTGCCACGACCTCTTCTGCAACAATAACTTCAACACTTTCCGCGACCTCTTCTGCAACAATTGCTTCGCCACTTCAAATCCTGCCTTCTCTTACGTTAATACTTCGATGCTTCGTCTAATTGTTGACACATCTGCTGCCGTTTTGCATCTTTTTTGTTCTAATAAATTAGCATGACGAACTACGAAGATACTACTCGCCTCAGTTTACATCAACATGAAGGGTCATCGAAAGATATTTAAATTGGGTGGCTGCTTGACAGTGGTGTGACTTGTCCACCGGTGCTGCGGTAGAATGTGTTTGTAACCTTAATGTGATCATCGTTTGCAATCGTTTCGAGATTTTTCAAGTGCACAATATTAGGATACGTCGAATTGACGAGAATCAGGTAGTATTCGAAATCCCACATACACGGGTAACCGTTCTCTTTGAAAATGAAACAGTTATCTTTATAATATCATAATCCACAGGATTCAGTGTTTAGCGTAGAAGGACATTGACGATGCTAGACACTGTGCTAACCACAAGCTGTCTATTGGAGGCCATGATATCCATGCCTCTGCAGCATGCTTTGATCGGACACACTTTAAACAGTTAGACTCAGGCAGTTGTTTCAGTGCTTGTTAGGAAGGCGAATAAAATTGTTAAAATATGTTAAACTGCATCTCGTGGCAGGTTGAATCATTCTTCAAGCTCATCAATGGGCATGTGAATAGGTTAAAGTAATTTAGGGAAATGCGTGATTTTATGTCGAGTGTCTGACCCTTGGCTACTAACTTGGAAACGGTAACGCTAATCTTTCAAGCTCTTGCCTACCCATCGCTGTGAAATTGACAGGACTGTAAAAGGCGCTTCCTTGATTACTCCGATTTAAGTCAATTTTTTTTGCACTCAAAGCAAAATACTCGTGTTCTTCATGAACAGAAGTGTTATAAAGCCGCTTTTAGACTTCGCCTATGATCCGCATTTCATGGCGACTGCATATATTAGGTAAACAGTCAATTTGACATCATGAATTAGCTCTCTTGCAGTTGATTTTCAAAGTTGACATTTTCGTGTGCTGCCGAAGTGTTGGTTTGAGGTTTGTCAATTTTTAGTAGATGGTAGTATGAGATAACAAATCAACTTTGCACAACTCAGGCATGCTTTCTGCCAGTTTTAATTCAATTTCCTGTGCAATCTTAAAAGTTACTTATAAGAAAATAACTCATGGGTGATCTTGTTTACGATGAGATGACAATTTCTGTTTTTTTGTCTTGATTTCTCCCAGTGTGACTTTGTCAAACCTTTCGTGTCTTCAAATGTCGTGAATGATTGAGAAACTCCTTAAATCTGTTGTAACGCATCCAACCGCTCATAAGAGCAATCGTTAAGATTAAAATTGATGCGAGTAAATGTCTTAAGAAGTTGACGCAATTTCTGCTGTTAGACAGGAAGCCACAACGCATCTTATAAACACACACTTTGCTTGTCACGTAAATTCACTAAACCCGGTTCATAAAATATCACAAAACCCTGTAGTTTTGGCAAAATTACAATGTGCACAATATGGAATAATCAAATCCATTGATGCACTAATCGCAGCACTGAGAAGTTAAATGTGATAACCAGAGACAGGGATTACCTAAACTTAACACATTGGGATTTAGGTCACAGCTGAATGCCATCTCCAGTGTTGTTCGGCGGGTTTTTTTCCTAATGTCTACTAAAGTCGTGGATAAAATCAGAAACTAATCATATCTACATTAACAAAACTACCGAAAACACCGCAGAATAAATGGTTGGTCCCAGACTGATTGCTTTGTCTGTATGTGAATGCGTCTACAAAATAACGACCAGTAATCTCCACGTCGTTGCATAATCAACCGCTGACGAACGACGTTTGGTGTGTTGTTGGTGAAATCCACACGCTTACCAACTCGTGCTCAACAAATCAGGCTCGGTTTGTGTGTGCAATTAGTTTAATTTATGCTTACCAGATTAAGTCAATATTCCAGCATGTTTTACAACGAAACCCGAGGGTACGTTTTCCAAGGAAACTGTGTCAAAAACGCGAGTGAATAAGGCGTTTATTGAATTAAATCAAATAAGTTATGCCCAAACACCTGTTTTGATTACAATGAACAGGCAAAATTAGGTTTTTTTGCACATCGTCTGATACAATTTGATGTAATGTGGAATATGTGTTCTACTCATGGACAAAGAAGAGCAAAATCACGAGGACTTATTGAATGCTTGAACAATCGCTTAACAATCTGGTTTATAACATTTCGAATATGTTAGCAGTCTCAGCAACACGTGGGTAAGGGAATTATGTGAATCGTAATCGAAATCTGGGCGTCTGCTTATCAGTGACTCAGAATGCGTGAATGAACACGTCAGTAACTGTCAAGCGATGTTTATCACTTTCAGCCATCACCAATAAAGAGCTTTTCCACCCGCATCTAGCGCCTTTCCAACCGATTCATCACCTCATTATCACATGCTTTCACTAAACCAATTTTCACACTTACTTCACACAAATAAATACCAGTGTAAGGTGGTTTTATATCACAACACAGTTAATGAGAAAATGGGAGTCAAGTGAGACCCCGCAGCCTGTCTACTTCGTCAGCTTGTCTTCTTTTCGTCTGCGTTCTCTATCCCTTTCGATTCGCGGCAACTTCGACAGTCGGAGAAGTTGGCAGATTCATTGTGGCACTAACCTCGACTACGGGTGATTCTGGAGTGGACAGCTCAACGTAGACTTACCATCAGTTCCGCACCAACTCTGCCAACTCCAATGCCCACACCAAGCGTCCAAATCGTCTGCAGAATACGGCCTGCAGACGGCGACCACAACTGGACCCAAGGGCTTCCATAATCAATCGATATAATCAATCGATAATGCAATCTTAATTACTAGTATTTCACAGGTCAGTGTATGTATGCACTGATTTGTTGTGATAATACAAGAAAAGATCAAAATGCAAATCGATCAAAGCCTCGTCACGTGTAGCCAAAGTACTTCTTCAAAGCCATGGTGCCACCCGACATCGCGTATTACGCCAGTTAACCCGGAAGCGACAGCATCAACAAGGTAGTGCAGGTGTTTTCTCCTCCCTACACTAAGCTGCTGAACTTAGCAGCATGCACCTATCGTAGTGTTGATAACGAGGTCACGAACAGCAATGCCTTGTTCGAGATGACGGTGTCCAGATACACACGACGCAGCACTGTATAGGTGCAGGTGGTATAACAATCTCTCCTACACCTCTTCGTTGTCTTGGATGTCATATTTATGTAAGCCATTAAGAATCACTTTGTCGGCCTGGGATGGCAACTCATTCGTAAGTGCTAATGGATACGGAAGTGATTGGAGTCACTAACGGATAAGTTGTCTTGTGTTTACGTATTGACACACCAGCGTTGCATTGTTACCTTGGTAAGTTACAGCAAAATGTCACTTCACTCTTGCCTCACATTACTGACTTGATAGGCCTCTTACTCCTAGTACTTCTACTCCTTCTACTCCACTTGCGTTCATATGAACATCAAGGACAACACGGTTGTTAGTTGACACTGCCGAGGTGATTGTCGCTTTTGCAACGGAGAGCTTTAAGATTTACTCGTTTCATCTTAGACAGGGTTAAGCTTGTAGTGACTAGAGGATTTAGCACTACCTTACAACCCTCCAGTTAACAGCCCGTAGATACCCGAGGATAGGAAAATAGAGGCGACAGAGAACACGACCGTTTACTAGAGGCGAACCAGCCAAGTGGCTTTGTGTGCGTATGAGCACGCGTGCGTAACAGGCGAATGCTGACAAAAGTCAATAACAAAAGGTGATGAGTCATCGCTACACACGGGCCTTCATGCACGCACACTCGCGCGGGGCGGCTGTCAGTCCACTGCAAGCTGTTCCATGTACAACATAGAGATAGCAAAAGTCGCCGCACGCGTGCCAAGTTTGAGTGTTTGTGTGCGCGTATGAATGTTTTACTTCTTCGGCCAGCATTTACCGCCTCAATACTTGATGTCCTTCCCCAAAAGAGGACTTTAATTGGCTTAGCTCTCTTGCAGTCTACTTTTGTAATTAACGTACTTAGCCGATAGAATAAGATGTTTAATATCACGTGGACACGTGCATCGGCTAAGGTGACGACGACAGTTTTCACCTTACCACCCTAATCCCCGTAATCCTCGTCTAAAATCGACAAGCTGTATAACAAAGTCGTGGTAATCTGCGATGTCACCGAAACTGGGTCTCGCTATCTACTATAGGTGATTCAAGTATTTACCACCACAAAATGCTTCTTGAGTTGAATTCCAATATCAAACTGCGCATAATTTGCAAATGAAGCAATCAATTGTCCCGAAACTTATCCTAGTTTGTATTGTGAATGCAAAAACTCCATCCAGTATGAAACGCAAAAACCAAATCAAGTGCTTCACCTCCAGCTAGCAACGCTCTGTCCATGGCACCTACATTAACTAGTCAGAGATTTATTTAGCAAAGCGGACCAAAATGAAAGCACAACAATTATGTTTTGTGGTCTAACAAGTGTCATTTACCATGTAGTCCAGCTAGTCACACTAAGTAAAATGTCCATTTGCTTTGTGTGGTTTTATCAAGACTGCGAACAAATACGGAGAGGACTGAAACGTGCATTTGTGCAATTGGAACGCTGCTCCTTAACAACAGGGAAAATTCACGATGACCATAGCACACACGAAGCTGTCGAGATGATGAGTGCGTTGCAACTGTGTTAGGCGTTTTAATTCAATAGCAGGGCGTCAAATTTCATTGTTTCAGGCAAGTAACAATTGGTTCAAGTAATATCTGTAGACCGTGACACAATGTGAAGATGTTAACATTGCCTGTGCCATTACAAACACTGAGTGAAGTCACGTGCATGTTCTGATAAGGAAATTTCGGCTCCACAACGTTGCTTACTCCAACTTTTATGACCTTGCTATATATTAAATTGCTGCTTGAGTGTGACAAATTCTGTTTATTTTGACGCGAAACAAATGAGACAGTGGACTTGTTGTTACAATTTCCAAAATGAGGCAAACACTGCAGCTGTAGCTGGTTCCAAGCCTAGTCATTCCGATTCCCCTCAGTTAACCTCCCTGTGGTAAAATTTGTTGGAATGCAGAAAATACTGGTCAGATGTGCTCAGTTGTATTAATTAGGCAAGTGTGTGAATTCTGCGCTGGTGACGACATCTATTGTTTGTCACAGCATGTCACAGACGATGCATATAATTTCAACGAAATTTCGGCTAATGAGCATGGCTGAAAGCATTAAAGTTAGCCTCATTTGTCACGTCCGGAGTTAAGTGTACTTTTGCCGTAAGAAATACTTCATATTGATCATCACCTTTAAATTGGGGAGATTGTTAACATGTTTGCAAATATGCTTAATTCCAAGGTTTTCAACGTCATTCAAATTTTCCTTTCGAAGCAGCTTCTCACTAACTACTGCAACCATGGACGTTGGCATTTATGTAGATGAACGGTGGTTCAGGAATACAGTAGACCTCAGACTAATCCATAGTGAAGCATCCGCTTTATTTGAAATCAAGTTGTGGTAAATTGGAAAAAAAGCGTTGAACAAAGATGTGTAACAGCGCTTCACCTCTAGCGAAACAGGAGACTTAAATGTAGTTGAGTAAACAAGCAATATTTCTATGTAGAGTAGTGATTCGGCTTAAATGAAATCTGAAAAATAAACCAGTTAAGTTAAACTTAGCATTGCTGTGCTTCTTCAAAATTACTTTTTAACTGCAATCACATTTGCATGATATGTTAATGGCAAAAGTAAACTCCTAGAGAGTTAACAAATGAAATCTTCATTTTTAAGACTCCAGACATCCACATGTGTGAAATAAGGGCTGATTAGTGTAGTGCAATGCATTTAGGCTGAAAATATAATAATGTAGAGACAAATACATGGACACAGCCTACTAAACACGTTCACGCAACAAAGAAATCATCGTGACTGAGAAGTGTTGCATACAAGGTAGCAGAAATATTCTACGACTATTTATTCTGGAAAACAGTAGTTATTCCTAGGCTCTCAAATTTCTTTAGCATAAATAGAAACCATTTCAAATATGCCTAAAATCAGACATTGGTTCACAAACTCACATGAATAATTTGACAATATTGCTTCTAATACTGATAATCATCCAGAAATACTCTCCGTTATTCATTTTTAGAACCATTCAATGTTGATAGAACTGTAGGCCAGGTAGCGAATTAGATCAACCAAATTGACTCAACCACGACGCGTATTGCCGTTACAATTCTATGTTTACTGTCGTTTTCTTCCCATCCACCACAACTCGATTATAAATTGTGAACAAGTGTGAGGTGTGCTCTGTTCGATATACACGGCTGCGATCACTAGTCACGTATCTGCACAAGACTAACGTACATTGTATTACTTCGTGAGAAGATGCGTCAGAATAGGATTGAAGTGAATTTCCAGCATATGATTTCGAACAATTTGTTTTCCACACTACCGCATACAAATTCAGAGTGCTAGAGCTTAGGGGGAGTTAGAGCAGGAAAAAGGGATGGCCGTGGGAAGGGTCAACGTTGCCCTCGGTCTCACGGGCGTGCCTTGAGGCATGAGGAGGACAAAGAAGGCCAGACCCGCGTGCGGGGGTTTGATTTGTGCGCGCTACAGTAATTAATTTGAATAGTTGCTCAGCGAAAAGCAGAGTAGTTCAACAAAAAGACAAGCCTAAAAAACATGGCAAATGATGCACAAAACTGTCTAATTTCCAGGTTATTGTTGACTGACTTAACTCTCTCATAAACTAACCTAGTGGCCAGAACGGCAAAGATATTTCAAGCTACTTCACATAGACAATGTTGCTCCAAATCATGTTTGGTTAGTCTAAGTAGAGGTAAATTGTGTGGAAACGTCGTGCGCATGTTTCGCCGAAGGAAAATTCTGCTCACAACGTTGTTTGCTGCACATTTTATGACCTGGTATTGAAAAAAAAATGTAGCGTATGTGTAGAAAATTCTGTTGCTTTTACCACGGATGGAATAAAACAGTAGTCTCGTTTTCGCCATTGCTTAAATGAAGTAAACACCAGAAAACATATGCTGATGTATCATCTTTTGAATTCCCATATTCTCTGATTCGTCAAGCCACAGTACATTTTCTGGTTTCCTCTCAATTGTATTGCAGACATCAATAAAAACTGCAGCACACCGGCCAATCATGTTGTGCATTTCTGTTTGCTAATTCGTTGAATAATTATCAAAACGCCTTTTCCTATTTAATCAGCCTTACATTCGTCATATCTGTCATTTGCATAAATGCGATTTACTGGTTTGTCCAGACAAGGGTTTGTATTCGTTTGCGTCGTGTTCAAGTGCAAATCGGAGTACATCAAACATGAGTACACCACAAGGATAAAATCGCAGGAGCTTTCAGCTGCTACAAACCAAACTAGCAGTCTACAATGAAACCCATTTATGAGGTGACTTGCAAATTCAAAAGTGAGCCATGCAGCGAAATCGAAATCCGTCAAATATCCTCAGGTTCATGTAAAACACATGGCTAACAAAATTCAGGATAAATTTAACAGATTTGCGTGTCGCATGCTAGATCTCGAGGTCGCCTAATTGCCCAACATTGTGGAAACTTGTTGACAATCTTTCAGATCCAAAAGGCGATCATAAGTACCCAGTGTTTTTTACGGCGAACCTCTATTCAAAGCCTGCTTTGCTGTACCATGGACGTGACAAATGAGGCTAACTTTGATGCTCTCAGTCAGGTTAATTTGCCAAAATTTTGTTCTAGTAATATGCATTTTACATGACACGCTGTGAATCCTGTTATTCGCAAACTAAAGTTACTGTACCTATAGCAGATTTCACGCACTCCTCAGGACTCTCAAGGTACATTTTCAAAAATAAGTTGTTTGCCTCGCTAAGGCATTGGCAAAAGCAAGTTTAGTGCCTTCATTCGCGTCACCTATGGTCAGCTCCATTCCGTTTCTATGACTGCTGTGAATCACCTTTTATTTACATAAATGCTAACGTCCATCGTTGCATTGGTTAGTGAGAAGCTGCTTTAAAGTAAGATTTAAATGACTTTAAAAAATTTGGGATTCAATACATTCGCAAATTGTGACAATCTCTCGAATCCAATAGGCAATACTATTTATGAATTATTTTTACGGCAATACTACATTCAACGCCAGCCTTGCTGAACCACGGACGTGGTAAATGAGGCCAACTTCAATGCTTTCGGTCATGTTCATTAGTCGAAATTTAGTTCAAATAATATGCTTTGTCAGTGACACGTTGCAACGACTATTATTCGCAAACTACAGTTGTCGTGCCACTTGGCGCATTGGACCACTATTTTCTACATTGCAGCGAATTTTCTAAAAAATATTACTTAACGAGAATCGGAATGTCTAAGATTGGAACCAAGTACAGCTGCGGTGTACGTCTCATTCAATTCGTGTCACAGTCATCGAAAATTTCCACACCCACGCTACAATTTATTACAATACAAGGTCATAATATTTGCAGTAGCCAATTTATTTGCCTCAGGCGGAACATGCACACGACGTTCTCACACAGTTTACCTATACTTGAATTAATCACATGTGATTCGAAGCAACATTGCTTGTGTCAAGTATCTTGAAACAGCTTTACCGTTCTGGGTATAGCGTTGGTTTATGAGGGTTTTAAATTAGTCAACAATCTCATGGAAATCAATTTGCCTTTAATACCCAAACGGCACTTAATAATCACGAATAGTGATTTTATTTAATATCGTGCTGCCTTGCAAACGTTGACGTTTACATGAATATGGTCTGGGAGTTAAATTATATGACACAAAATTTACCTGTTCCTGCAGTGGCCATTATGGCATATGCACCAAATGGAAATTTCATGCCTTTATATAAACTTGTAAATTTATCCTACAAACAATTTATTTCATGTTGGACAAGTTGAAAAACTCTGCGATTGCAACCAGCACGGGTTCAAAATTAAATTTTGGAGGTCTACGTCAATGGAGCGTAGAGGATTCTAATCACAGCTATTGAAACCGACTTGATGAAACCTTAGTCCCATCCACATTGACGCATCAATTTGACTTGAAACCCAATTGTTCTGTCATTAAATAACGTGATGCACAAGAAGGGCTCTGACTAGGTTTTGCATGTGTTCAATAAATCACAAAAGACGCACACGGCTACGTTATCCGTAAACCCAGATTCCGGAAAGTTGATGACTCGCTAAGAAGGAAGTACCAGTTGTTTTTTTTGTTTTAAATCAATAGTAAAGTGTCAGCAACGAAGTAATTGGTTAGAAATAGAGCAGCACTTTTCACACTTGATTCCGCGTTGAAGTGAATGCATATAAACTGCGTTTAAGACATCACCAATGCATCCAACATCTCCACATTGAGACTACAGAGATTTGAGTCTTCATGCAGCTACTCATTGTTTTATCGGCTTTCATTTGGTTGGTGACGGCAGAACCACCGACAGATGAGGAGCGTGAGGAAATCGTGGAATTTCACACTCGCATCCGCGAAAACGTCAACCCTCCTGCCAGCAACATGCAGCTGATGGTAAGCGATTGAATTAAAAATGCACCATTTGATGTAACTGGGACTGTGCACAGGTGAACGTAGTTCATGCCGATTTAGTTGTGCAATGCTCATAATTTCGGAATCTTTTTCATTGTAACTGTGTACTTGGAAATCATTTTGATTGAAACTCTGCTTTTGAGAATCCCAAGTGCTAGGCCACACCGCTGATATCGCGAAAAGTGCATGAACCCACGGTCATTTTCCAAGCATTATCCGATTCTATTGAACTAGACCAAATACGATGATGGTACTCTCGTACCTCTGCAAGAACCAAAAACATAAAATGTAAAAATTGATTCATAGGAGAATGTTTCTCGAAGGAGACAGAGGAGCCTGTTATTTGAGCTATCACGTCGCTATTATCATTCTGTTGCAGGGTTATTCACCCGAACTGGAGAATTTGGCAAAGCAGTATGCACAAATTGGCTGTGCCGGTCCATATCCAGACCCAAACACTCATTCCCAATTTCAAGGATACGGAATTGTAACAAATTCTGATAATAAGTACGACCAAACAATTATTAGTAATCTCGATGAAAATTACAAACGAGGAAAACAGGCCTACAGCTATGACACAAACTCATGTACAGGATACTGCTCTCGTTTTAAAACGGTAAGTGGCCATTTAAACATGTGTTTTTCTAAAATTGCCAGAAACAAGCTCTTTTAGCCGTGATGGTTCCGCATAAAACACATTAAACAGAAGTTGGTAAAAGTACTCATTTGTAAAAGTATTAGGAAATAAGTGGGATAATATAACACTTCAGACAAATACATTAGCAATCTATTAAATGTATCCGAGTTGGGTGTTTTTTGTGGAGATGCGATCAATTGACTTGGCAAACATACAAAGATACCGTGCCTGTAAAGTCGAAACCATCATGCTTGTAGTTACGTGTCATCAAGGTTAAAAAAATGAATTTAGTTACAGTGAAAGCAAAAACCTAAGACTCCTTCCATGCAGACATTCTGCAAGTCGTTTACTAACGTGTGCACTCCTTTGTAGATGGTGTGGTCGCAAACGACTGCTGTAGGATGTACCATTAAAGCATGTCAGCGCCAAGGAATTTTACTCACTGTCTGCTTATACAAGCCAGGGTAAACCAGCATATTTACGATTTGTGACAAGTAGAGATTTGTAAATGCATTCAATGCCAGTTAAAAATAGCGTAAAAAACGCTTTTCATACACTTCGAGTAAAGAAGCTGTAAACCCCGTATAATTTGCATTCTCCATATTGCTTTATCGTCATTTTATCAATTCAATGACTATAAAGGAGCTTTATAATTTGCATTCTCCAAATTGCCTCATCATCATTACATAAATTTAGCATTAATGTTGTCGTGAAATCATTAATTTACAGTGAATTCGAACCAGAAGACAGGCCTTATGAGAAAGGCCAAAGCTGCACGAAATGCCCTAACGGATTCGCCTGCTACCGGAATCAATGCAAGAGTACGTCAAGCGCAGTTACTACGACGTCTTCTGTGACAATTACTTCGCCACTTCAAATGCTGCCTGCTCTTCTGCTGATACTTCGATGCTCTGTCTAATTGTTGACACATCTGTTGCTTAATTTTCATCGTTTTCTTGAATAAACTGGTACTCGGTATTGTGCAAATGCCACTTGCCTCTGCTTCTTGACGTTAGTTGGGCTACATTCGAGTGACATGACCTACCCGCTGTCGCAGCAGTCCAATGCGATTGTAACCTTAATTTGGATATTGTTTGCAACTGTTTTACGATTACTTGCGTGCACAATATTAAGTTGTGTCGAATTTACTGGGATCAAGTAGCATTCGAAATCCCACGGACCCGGGCAGCTGATTTCTTTGAAATTGTAAAAGGGTCTTTGCAAAAACTTAATTCACGGCATTCAGTGTTTAGTGCAGAAGAACAATGACAATGCTAGACACTGCGCTAACCACAGCCTACCCATTCGCAGCCCATGATATCCATGCCTCTGTAGCATCCCTTGGTCGGTTAACCTCAGGCAGCTGTTTGAGTATTTGTTCGGAATGTGAACGCGGTTGTATCGGTATGCGGACTAGTGATACAATTGTTAAAATATGCCAAAATACATTTCATTGACAGATGAAATCATTCTTCAAGTCCATCAATGAGCCTGTGAATCTCGAACAGTAAATGAAACAAATATGTGATTTATTTCGAGTGTCTGTTCCTTGGCTACTGACTAGAAAACGGTAACGTCGACTTTCCACTACTTTGCCATCCCATCGCTTTGGAATAGACAGGAATTGATAACGTGTGATGAGTAGAGAGCAGTAAATGCATTCAATGGCAAGCACTTTTCATAAAGTAGCTTTATAATTCACATTATCCTAATTGCTTTATCATCAGTATATGAAATTTGCAAAAATGTTGTCTTGAAATCAAATTTTTGCAGTGAATTCGTTCCACCAGACCGGCCCTAACGGACTTTCTTGTTACCGAAATCAGTTCAAGAAATCGTCGACCACAGTTTCTATGACCTCTTCTATAGCCATTGCTTCGAAACTTTTTCCGACCCCCTCTGCGACAATTACTTCGAAACATCGCCTGACCTCTTCTGCGACAATTATTCCGATACTTCAAATCCCGTCTTCTCTTCTGCTAATACGTCTAAGCTCTATCTAATCGTTAACCTAACTTTTGCTTAATTTCGATCACTTTTTTTCAACTATATTGGTAAAAGAAATTACGAAAATTCTACTCGCCTCAGTTTCAATCACATTGTTAACAGTGGTTACAAAATTGTTCGAGTGCACAATATTAGGATGTGTCGAATTGACGAGAATCAGGTAGTATTCAAAATCCCACAGACACAGGTAACTGCGTTTTTGAAAGGAATCAATTATCTTTGCAAAATCGTGATCCACAGGAGGCCATTGACGATGCTAGTCACTGCTAACTACAACCTGTCTCTTCGCAGCCCACGATATCCATGCCTCTATGCCATCATTTGCACGGACGCATTTAAACAGTTTAAGTGTTTGTCATGAGGGTGAATACAATTGTTAAACAATGCCAAAATGCATGTCGTAGACATATAGAATGATTCTTCAAGCCTATTAATGAGTATGTAAAAAGGTTGAATCAATTTAGGGATATTTGGTATTTTATGTTGATTGTCTTTTTTTGGCTATTAAGTAGACATAAGTAATGCCAACTCACCAAAACTTTGCCTTTCCATCGCTGTAGAATTGACAGGAGTGGAAAAGGTACTACCTCAACTACCTTGATTTAAGTCAGTTTCTTTAACTGAACACAAAACACACGTGTGCATTCATAACATAGGTGTCATGAAACCGCTGTTAGACTTTGCCAGTGATACTCGTTCTATCGGCGACAGCAAATTTTAGGTTAACTGTCGTTTTAACACAAGAAAATAATAGTTCTCTTCAGTTGATCTTCGTAGTTAACATTATTGGCCTATTGATAAAAGTGCTTTTTGGCATGCAGAAACGCGTACCGATTTGCCAATAATCTTCAGACTGCATACAAATGTCATGGCACACTACGAGGTCATCGAAGCGGATTCATCCTCCCTACCATAGTTGATTCAACGCTTCATCGCCACGCTACCCAACCTGGGCTGCATTCCGATATCTAACTTCATAAACTTTAAAAACTGTGCAATCAATTTGAGTTCAACCTGTCCTGTTTTGTATTGTGAAGGCAAAGATCCATCCAGCATGGATCGCAGTTTTCGTGCTTTCTCTTGTATTTGTCGAATTACGATTATGAAGCAAACCTTGCGGTAGTGGATGTAATCTGTCCAAGAGGGTGAATTAATCAACTTGGTTGATTTATGCACATGCACCATGCAAAGTAAAATTCACCAGAAGCCACTTCAACCGTTCGTGCAGTGGAAATGATCCCCCGCTAACGACAGGCAGTTTGCTGTGGTAATTTTCTGCAATTGAAACACATGTCGAATTTGCCACTTTTTTTACTTGTTCAAGGCTCTACAAGCGTCACGTGCATGGCCTTGAGCTATGATCTCGACATATTTATGCCGTTGTCTCGCGAAAACTGAAAATCCATACTATTGAGAAGTGGCAAATGGTAATACTACAAAACAGAGTGAACGTTAAAGTTTACAGTTAAATTTTGCAAAGCTTTGTTTGGCCGTATACGGCGGAAATCATTGTTGAATGTAAATTTTGTGGACCAGGTTGAGTAACTAGAAGTCACAAATTCCAGGGTTCATTGAGTTGTTTTGGGGATGATGGCATCCTCTTCTAGCAAGAAATTGGCGCACTGCTAAATACAAGCGAAATTCTGGGCACTAAGGCATTTTTCTGCACTTCTATTTTTTTTTCTACTTTTCACTATTTATGTTCAGTTTGCAGAACTCAAAAATGCAAAATGCATTCCAAATTAAAAAGAGCCAGTCTTTAAATGTAATGCGTAAACAAACAGACGAATCAACATCCCATTAGTTGACTTTGGTTGTTGGTCCTTCATTGGAGAAAAAAGGGTTTGTAATGCTTTTGCTTCAAACCACTGCTTCATTGTTTGAACGATTAATTTAAAGTGGGCTTCCAGCATTGTCCTGTGGCCAATCAAAGATATTCAACTTGCCGTTTATGAATTGGTGTTTATAGTGAGGCCTCTAAGTCTCTGTTTATAGCCAACGTGCAATGCAATGTGGTGCAGTGACGATGTGTAAGGTTGCACAGACGCGATTTGCGTTGATCGGTAATAACGAGAGACGTTGTGAAGAATCAGGCTCAACGTGAATCGAGGTGCAAAGGAAACTGATATCATCCTCTGGTTTTATGACGGAAATGGATGAACATATGTGAAAAATAAGTATTATGTCGTCAAACTGTGAGCAAAACCTCTTGGCCTCACAGCTATTCTGCATATTATTTTTGCGCACTCCTTGATGAAAACTGCAAACCAGCAATAATTTCATAAGTTGGTATTCTTAATCAGGCAAAACAGGGCCTGATTTATCATCTTTAGAATTTGCATATTGTCAAATTTGACAATAGGCAGTATATTTGCTAGTTCCTTTTCAATTGTATTGTTGAAAACAATGAGGGCTGCAGCACACCGGCTAATCAGGCTTTTGCATATCTGATTGCTAATGTGTCGAAAAAATTATCAAACACCTTTTCCTATTTAATCAGTCTTACACTCTTCATATCTGTCATTTCCATAAATGGGATTTACCGGTCTGTCCAGACAAGGGCTTGTATTTGTTTGCGTTGTGCTCAAGTGCAAATTGGAGCAGATCAAACATGAGTACACCACAAGGATAAAATCGCAGACGGTTTCAACCACTGCAAACCAAACTAGCAGTCCGAAATGAAACCCATTTATGAGGTGACTTACAAATTCAAAAGCGAGCCATGCAGCCAAAGACAAAACGTCAAATATCCTCATGTTCAATGCTACCCCAATCATGGTGATGTCCACACAGTAAAACACATGGTTAACAAAATTCAGGATATATTTATCCGAACTGTGTGTCACCGGCTAGATCGTGAGGTCACGTAATTGCCTAGCATTGCTACGTGGGGCTTAAAACTAAAGTCCAAATACCAAAAAACGCGGTTCAGAAATCAAACGAATTGTTTGTGTTTGATGTGTCCACGTCGCAGCTTATTCATGCTCTGCCCCATAGTCAAGTGGGGATTTGTTAACAGAGAGGCTAAAGCCTTTACGTACCCAACCATTGTCCCCTTTTACGTACTCAGCCCATCCAAAATCAACAACACCATCTAAACCATTAACAAATCACTGTTAATGCTCCTTTGGCAGGTTTCTTAATACACTTCTTCAGTAATCACAAGCACTACAACCCGAGTTAGTGGTTGTGTAGGCAATCGTGGATGCCTGCACCGTTTCGCACCAGCAGCCACTTGCTAATGATAGCCTATGCAATTTGTCAAAGCCGGCCGTGATATTTTTCGGAAAGTAAATGGCACGTGAAGTAAAATTAGTGAGATTAAATGAAGCACTGCGGCAGATCAACAAAACTACATTTACGACTACTGGTTCATTATCATTATAATATGCCTCGTAAAATTAGTAAGAGTAAATGTGGCACTGCAGTAGTTCAACGAAACTACTTTTGCAACTATGATTTATTTGACTAATTTAAACCACTGATTATCCAATCCAATGCCAGAAACTGCGCTGCCATTTCAAATCACTTGACACAGACAATGTAGCTTCGAATCACATGTGAATAATGCAAGTGAAGGCAAACTGTGTGGGAACGCTGTGCGCAAGTTCCGCCAAAGGGAAATTTGGCCCCACAACTTTGGTTACTGTAAATTTTATGACCTTGCAAGTGTGCTAAATTGTATCGTGTGTGTGGAAAATTCTGTTGATTTTGACACAGAGGGAATGAGACAGTAGACTCGCTTTTGCCATTGCCTAAATGATGCAAACACCGCAGCTGTACTTAGTTTCAAGCTAACTCTATTCCGTTTCAATGATTACGAGGAACCACCTAGCATCTATGTAAGTACCAACATTCACCGTTGCATTAATTAGTGAGAAGCTGCTTCGAAGGACGATTTCAATGACTTTCAAAGCTAGTAATTATTAGAATATTTGGCAACTTGTTGACAATCTTTCAGATCCAAAAGGCGATCATGAATACGACGTGTTTTTGTTGCGGCAAAACTATATTCAAAGCATGCCTTGCTGCACCACTGACGAGACAAACGAGGCTAACTTTGATGCTCTCAGTCAGGTTTATTTGTCGAAAATTATTGTCCTTGACACATTGTGATGACCCTTATTAGCAAACTACAGTTATCGTGCCTAGCACAGGAATCACTCGGCAAATCAATATAGCTAAGAGCATTAGGCGAGTATTTTCTACATTTCAGCAAATTTCTCAGAAAGGTTAATTAAAGAAAATCGGACTGATTCGGCTTGGAACCAAGTACAGCTGCGGTGTTTGCCTCAATTTGGCAATGGCGAAAACAAGTTCAGTTCGTGTCAAAACCATCGAAAGTTGCCACACCCACCATAAAATTTAGTACAATGCAAGGTCATAATATTTGCAGTAGCCAAAATTGTTTGGCAAAATTTTCCTTTGGCGGAACACGCACGCGACGTTTCCACACAGTTTACCTTTACTTAGATTGACAGCATGTGATTCGAAGCAACATTGTCTGTGTCAAGTAGCTCGGGCGTTGTGTTGTATAATCAGTGATCTAAATTAGTTAACTAAAATAATGAAACTGAGACAGTAGTAGTAAAAGTAGTTTTGTTCGGTCACCTGCGGTGATGCCATTAGTGTCATTTTGCCTTTAATACCCCAAAACGGCACTTAATAATCACGAGACGTGGTTTTATTGAATTTTGTGCTGAATTGCAACAAGTTGATCTTCACATGTTTAAGTATTAATGATGCGTGTTTTCGATTACCACACAACATGTTTACGTGCCAATAGTGTATCAATGGAAATCATCGGTACATCGATTTCACGCAACATCTAACTACTTCATACTGAGCACATGCTGGCTTTACCAGAACTAGCTTAGTTGTAGTGCCTTATTCCAGCCATTATGTTCACTCAACATGGCCGAGTTTCTTCCACTCTACTTGGTATTCGTAATGATGCCTGCGAATATTTGTGGCAACTTGCAGATTGTTTGACAATTTAATGACGTTGTCTATGATTTGTCGATTAAAAAGACTTGTGTGTCTACAAAGACCAAGGCACACAACTCGATGCACCCTAGAAACACAATGTCTAGCAGAAGTAGGAAGGCAACTTTGCTGCCATTCTAGTTTATTACGAATTACGATCAGCCAAATTCGACAGTCGACAAACGGCGGTGACACTGAAGAAGGATTCCTTTGGGATCAAATTAATGAGTGGCACATTTCAACCATCATTGATGAAAATGTGCTTGTAATTTAGACTTCATTACCGACATGTTGCTCTTCGTTTTGTGCCTGTTAACTTATTGGCACCAGACGTGAATCAACATTGCACATTAATGAAAATAAAGTGGATAAACTAAAGCTGGTTTGTGCAGTCACCCTATCAACAAACAATGCGGATTTCTGGTTTGAGTCAGGTTAGTATTCCTGAATGGAGAATCCAATGCCCGATGATTGAGAACACGCTATCTGCAAAGGTATTCATTTGAATGTATGGATTACATTTGGTAGGTTGAGTGATTAAATTTTGGTAAAGAAGATTCGTGTTTGTTTAACTTCTAGATCAAGAGACGGTTTCACTTGTTTATAGCTGATATTCTTTGCAATGCGCAGAGATTTTGTGGTGGGTTTTAAAGGTCAAACGTAGTCTGGTCATGACCTCGTAGATGTCTCACTCGCTCTGATGTTAACCATATGGGAATTTTCCTATGGTCCTTTTACCACAACCAGTGATGCGTGGTGCAGTTGGCTCTCAAGAACAAGGGTACTAACCTACATCTACACTAATTTCCGTGGTTACAGGCCGCGTAGACGTTGCGCATATCAATAATATTCGTCAATGTCTTTAGACAGGAAACGGGTTTAGATCTACAACCAAGCCTTATGAAACAGGTAAACCTTCACTGAGAGCAGCTTAGGCACTGTTGCTTTCAGACTCGGTTTAGCTCATGCACGCATACAACTTGAAATCCGAAGCAGGAAAGTCGGATCTGGGCTTAGTCAGAGTTGAAATTTTTACCTCTGTTCGATAAACTACTTATCAACTCCAGCTGGTTCACATGAAAGTGTGCGCCAATGAAGCGACGAACGCAGACAGGGAACATTTTAAACAATTGGATGGCTGAAGCAGCTCCTGACTTATGTTTCTTTGCACGGTGTATGTGCGGGAACCCACAACGTTGACAAACGTACCGTCCTGGACTAATAACACCCACTACCGCAAGAGTTGCGCTTATGATCGTAATGTGACGCACTCTCAGCTTGTTCAACATGCATTGACAGGTTATCAAGTCTTGCAGAAAAAAAAAACCACCCGTTAACCACTTCAGTGCTTTCGAACTCTCAGCGACTTGGCCAGTTTTGCACTGACGCCTCGCATCCAAATAAATACTTCCATAGCAGGAAAACTTGTTGTAATCAAACACACAGATTATAATGATTAAAATACAGGAAAATACACGAAAAGTGCTAGTTGGGACACATTAAATGCAACATCGAAACAATGCTACCTGACGCCCTGCTAGTGAATTACAATGGCCAACACAGCTGTCACGCGCTCATCAACTCGGCGGCTTGGTGTGTGACAGGGTCATCGTGAAATTTGTAGTGGCCAGAGGTTTAGCACTACCTTACAACCCTCTGGTCAACAGCCCGTAACTACCCGAGGAAAGGGGGAGAAGTGGCGACAGAGAACACGACCGTTCATTAGCGTTACACCAGCCATGTGGCTTTGTGTGTGTATGAGTACGCGTGCGTAACAGGCGAATGCTGACAGGCCAATAACAAAAGGGGTGAGTCACTGGTCCACTCGGGCCCTCATGCACGCATCACTCACGCGAGGTGGCTGTCAGTCCACTACAACTTCCCTTGTTGTTAAGGCGCAGCGTTCCAATTACACAAGTGCGCGTTTCTGACCTATCCGTATTTG
>UXSR01000403.1:0-36479 GCA_900604375.1 Mesocestoides corti
GTGAGCGGGTTTATGACCCCACCCGCGTTATCATTGGAAAGACTTCGCTTGAAGTATTTAGGTAGTACCATTTTGACGCGTTGAAAAAATAGGAAGATTTGATGACCTATTTTTAGACTAGTTCTTCCTCGGTTATTTGATAATAGACTGTCATAATCTTTTAATAAACTAACCTTCTGTGTATATTTCGTAGCTACTGTCCATGGTCGCGAACCCACGTCAATCTTCGAACATTTTTGATGGCGTAATCCTGCTTCTCTCCAAAGGCCACAATGTTTCATCCCCTTCCTCGATTCCATCTTGTACGTGTCAAGATATGTCTCCAGGCGCATTCTGTTGTAAATGTTCCCGTGGAGCTTTAAATTGTTCTCACAACACACCACGTCCACGCAGTTTCTTTTCGCTAGCAACTGCTGTCAAGGCGCTCGCCGAACACCTCGCTCCGATGCCTCATCTCCTTGTGTTGGTTTCCACGGCGGATGGCATTGGTGAGGGAGGTCGACAAATGGAGCCCTCCATCTATCGAAACCGATTTTTCGCTACACAGTTGCACTCGCCGTCAGAACCCGTTAGGTCTTTACCACAGACACCCGTTGCTAGAAATTGTAGTGGTGAGAGAGTGACCGGTAGTAGTCAGTCGTTCTCGTTTGATGACGCTGATCTGGAGGAACCGTCGCTTCCTTTTGAAACACCTCACTCTCCAGTTAACTTCGGACTTGCATGTATTTTGGGTAGGTCTTTTTACCCAATATTATTTTCGTACTAGTCATGTTATATAATTGAGTAATAATGTCGACGAGCTTTCATTATCTTTTCTGGAAACTTCGTGTTTTTTTAACCCACAGAACTTTGGTTATTAGTACTATTTCTGCCTCAATTCTTTGGATCAGAAAGAAAATCGTCTGGCGAACATTTGAAGGAGATATTTGCTTATCCTAAAGGAGTGTTTTTGTGATTTATTCCTGCTTCTGGGTGCCTGTGAGTAGCCAGAATATTCTAATTTACGACCTCGTTGTGGTTATTGTTTCGATTCTTATTTTTAAGGTTGAGCACACATCTTTCGCTGGCTTGGTTTTAACTATTTAAACACACTTGTCTCATTCCACACGAACCGAAAACTATGTAGATCCAACCACGTAGTCACTCTCAAGCATATTTTTTCCCACAACCCAGAACGAAATTTTTGTACGTTGCAGATAAGCTTTCTGCTTTCCTATCAACCTGCTGGACACGCAAACTAATTTCGAGTGACGATGGTTGTCAGGATGAATCAGGTGTCCATCAAAGTACCTCACCTAAGACAAAGGGTGGTGCCGAAGGGGTTTGTGGCTCCGTTCACGAAAGTCGCTTCCGCCATACTGTTCCTCTATGTCAACTTCGTCATCATCACCGTCGGTGTTCTTACCGACGCCACCATAATCATCGACGTCACATCCGCAGACATCATCATCATCATCACCATCGGTGTAGTAAAGCTGCGGCGCCTACTGCAGCCGTCAAGATATTCCGTACTTCTTCCGCTTCCTCTTTTGCAAGCTCAAATCCAACCACAACTTTGAATTGTCATCGGCCTCCCAAGCTCACTCTAACCCCTGCACTCCCTGCTCAGCCGAGGAAATTCGTCAGAAGTTACAGTCTGCCTGCCTGGACTGATGAAATGTCTTCTTGTGTCCCACTGACACAGCCAACCTGTTTTGCTGCCATGTCTTATGAACCAACTCGATTTCTGTCAAGGTTTGTTTCTTGTAAAATACTTATTTACGTTGACTACTAAAAAGTTTTCTTTAAAAAAGCTCATTGAATTATTTGATGGCGAGATTTCCGCGACGCTATCAGCCGAATGAGCTTAAATGCCTCCGTCTCAGTATGACACATCATTGGCTAACTTCAAGTCGCACTTCGGTAATGCGTCTTCTGTTTCATGTCCATCAAGTCTGTCGTCGCAAAGCCAGACAAGCCGCTCTTCCTCCCCCACCGTTCAATCATCCACATTTGTCTGATCGTGCGCCTCCGTGCGCCCACCAGCCACTCAACCCACACTCGTACCCATTGGAGTACCAGTACACTCGCTGTCTCACTTGGCATGGCTCTCCTTCCCCGGTATCTATGACGTTTAACAAGATAGTAAGAAAACAAAGCTGGGGGCTTGGATCTGAAAGGACAAAACCTGTGGCAAAAGCTGAATTGCATCCAGTGGAAGCATTGCTATGTGAAAAGCCATTATCCTCTAATATGGCAACGGTAGATCACATTTTGCTCAAAAGACACTGTAAACAGTTAGGGAATTGAAATGTGCATTCTCCCAACATCCGTCGCATTTCTCGAACCTTGCCTTTTTTTTAAAATTCGCATCTATTTTGTTCTCTACAAAGTGATTTGAATGGGAAAAACTTGACTCTACTGTAGAAATTAAGAATTGCCTTTAGACTCTTTGATGGGAAACCAAGCGCTTTCTACAAAGAGGGAATTCAAAAACTTGTAGGACGTTGGGAGACACTTATGAAATTACGAAAGGTACATTATTTCTTATAAATACATTTTTTTCTACAAAGCGTTACACATGGCTTGGTTCTGAACCGGATACGAATTTTTGCAATCACAAAATCAAGTTATTTAGACTATCGGATTGATTGGTGAATATTTGCTGGGAAAAGACTGCAAATTATTGTATTCTGCCCCCATATTTCTGAAACATCTGAATTGTCTTACGTGGCTTCTTGAAATCAGAAATGTCGATAGCTGTGTGAAGTTTTCCTGCCTAGCTGATGCTGTTAGGTCATCTACATACACTTCGCTCTCATCTATCGCCTCTGATTCGGGCTGAGGCATTCATTGTGGCCTGTAGGTGGAATTCGATGCAACTTTATCTGTCCCGAACTTTTTTGAGCTTTGCTGTATTTTCGTCGTATTTCTTTGTTATTTTCTTTTCAATTCAGTCTGCGACAAAAGCTTTGGGTCGTCCGTCGTTTTTTCTGTCTTCCGGCTCAGAAGCAAAATATTGAGTTCTGTCACCGTTTCGATCAACTGACATTCTATTTAATTTTTTTGCTCGTGCAAAACCTTGCGCAGAGAGTTTAGATCAGGTATAAAAAGTTTGCAAGCATCCAAATAAATTCGATATAGTGGGTCTTAAACTTCATTTCGTAGTTTCACAATTGCCGCTTAAATTAAACGCCATTATTGCCGGTAATGCCCTGTGTTGTGCTTTTCAATTCGATTTTTTAGATCACTCAGCACGTTTAAATATCGTCGAAAAACAGTTTCGCATTTCGAGACCGAACCGCCTCTAACCACTGGTTCATCGGACTCGAAACTTGGTGATGGTGATGCAACTGTGGAAAGTGAGTTTGCTGTTAATCCAGTCTGGATACACTAACTGTTAAAAACCATCCATGTTGTTACAGCGGATACGAAAAGGTGTGCCACAACACAGACAGACATGCTTCAGACATTCTGTAATGTCTGATGAACTAATACTGCTTAGTCCAATGTCACGCTTTCCATGATTTCCCGTTTATTGCCTATTAATTTGAAAATGTGAAGCCATGCATACATTTTCATTGTTGCTGCCCATACCACCCACACCTCAATACTACAGAGTGTGCTTTCGGCGGAATTCCTTGTAGCGTTGGCCCAGCCTTTTTTTAACATGCACAGATGACAGTCCCTATTCTCTGAGTTGTCTTACTTAGACACCCCGAAATCTAATCAAACACGCATGTCGCAACTTGTAACCTCGACCCTTGAACCCCCGTCGGGCGACTGTTCCTCTGCCGCCTCCTGTTCTCCTCATCCAATGGCTTCACAGTCTTCTCGCTTAGTTTTCGCTTCCGAGAGGACCACTTATGATCCAGTATTTCTCAAGTTTTCTGAGGGCGTCTCCCCCACTCTACCTGATGGTGCTGGATCGGTAGAAGTGCACGTACTCTCAGAGCAGCAAAGACGACGGCGTCTACGTAAAAAGGGGTGCAAACAGAGGATACAAGAAGTCGAACCAGAGGCATTCCATAATATTAACGATGCTCTTGAAATGGGAACCATCCAGTTGATCCCTTGTCCACACATTCAGCGGCCACCCACCACACCGCCTCCTCAGTTTCAATCTGCTTCTGGTCTCGTCTGCCGTCATTCGCTCAGACAACAACCTGTCGAACAAAACAGTACGTTTTGTCAGAGTAGTATGGTTAAGGTTCAGATGTAATTTTTGTATTTTTACTGGACCACTGCATGTCAGTGGTTTACATTGCTTTAAAATGTTAGTGTTCAGCTCTTATGTATCTGACTTCACGTTTTGTAATCTCCGAATTCCTGTGTTCCCTAACGCAGGCCTTGACTTTGGTTTGAATCATCGAGGATCGTCGACTTGCGAACACAACTATCAACCTCACAACAATATTTTTGGTGTTGCTCCTCCAACGACCACGTCGACAGGTGGCAGTGTTTCGTCGTTTTTCACCTCGGGCATCCGTGCTGTCGCCAGCGGTTTTGGTCGCCCCCGTGAGCGTCGGCGTTCCGTGAGTACGCCCTGCGGTGGAGAATTGCCTAATAATACTACTGGCTCCTTGAAGACGTCCTGTGTTGTGGTTCCCTCATGCGTCTCATCCCATACTGCATCCTCTACTCCGGGTTCTGGGCGAGCTGGAGAGTTCTATCCTAATGTGCATGAGTACGCCTAACTTTGGGATGTCACATAAAGACTGAATACCTTAAGTATCAAATTACCCTGAAACCAATCATGCCCCGTTTCTTGGGCTGTTTGAACTAATGTTTCATAGACTAGCTGATATAAGTTCAACTTGGCAGTGTCCTTGTATTGCTCCCTTATAAGTTGTAGTTGCTCTTGTTTCAGTATCCCCGTATGCTTACTAATTTAAGTACCGATCAATAAATCGGGATGACGTCCCTTAGACCTCACATCCAAACCTTGTTATTCCGGTAATTGTTTTGCTCCCACCATACATGTACTCGAACGTAGTGAGCCTGGATATACTCCTGGTTTCCGGTATAACCCTAAAATTCGTGCCAGAATAGTCAAGTTTTTTTCAAAATGCTGCACTTGAGTAATCTAGGGAATCTAGCTTCATTGGAATGCGTGGCATTTAGCTTAACTTTGGCCCCATGTGTCTTCTCAACATTTTAACTATGATGTGTTTTTATTAATATGGCTTAAAAATCGGTACTTCAATAAACATTTTTTGTTCTAAAGTCTGGAAACGTCCCAGGGAGCTGGCGGTGACTACCCCACGACGACACTCTCCAAAGCTTCAACGCCACCCTTCTCTTTCGATGATCTGGAAAGCATCGGCATATTTGCCGGTGGTGGTGGTAGTGGTGGGACTCCCCTTCTGCGCCTACAAGTCACCTCTTTGGATCATTTAACGCATATGGCGGCGTCCAGTCGGCCAGCGGGTAAGGGCGGTTGCTTCGCGGTGACGCCACGGCATTGGCACCTGCCCTCCTGCCCCCACAGACTCTGCATACCCCGACAGAACTTAGTGCCTCCGTCGCAGTCTACGACTCGGCGGCATCCGCCCTCTCTGACGACTGCGCGACACTGTTGGCTTCAAATGCCTGTTGTCAGCGGTGCTTCACCCTCCTCTAAAACTCTGCATAATGATAAACAGTCTTTCGTAAGTCCTTTTTGCTTGTTAGTCGGCGTCACGAGCCGAAATTCTTACGTCGCCATCAGTCCCAACGTCGAGTTGAAATGCACTTAATCGATTTACACTTTGATGAAATGTTTGCTGTGTAAAACTCGCACGAACTGTTGTGCACAAATCTCAAGGAGATTGATTTAAACGTAGTAAAATATACCTCAACAATCATAACATTCTGAAACTCTATGACGTGCTGTTAAAGTCTTGGATTTATTAATACCATCTTTTCAATTAGCTGCTTTGTTACGCAGGCGTGTAAAAGTAAGGTTAGTTCTTCTGATCAAACGTGTTGAGGGATTAGTCAGACTTTATCTTCGAAAAGCGTTATTGGTTGGCCTTAATAAGTGCTTTCGATCACTTTTTGATCAGGGATATATTCAGTGTATCCGAAGAATTGTAACATTTCGACCTTGTGTAGACTTCGAGCATAGTTATTTATCTTATATAGGAGTGTTGTCTCGACTATTCCACGATGTGAATGACTTTGTAAATCGGAAGCCGTTTTTAAAGCAATTTATGATGATTACGGAAAATACTATCATTACATAGCCCAAAAGTGTTAGCTTACCACGCTTAATGGGAGATCATGCCATCAAACTTGGAGTGTCTAAGATTACATACTAGAATAAGTTTTGGGGCATTTTTAAGGCCCTATTTGTGAGTCCAACTGCATATGAAACGCTTCTCACAAATGAGTGTGTCTTCCTATAAGTTCTTTGTAAGTTTGGATAAATCGTGTTGTCGAATTGCAGCTGTCCTCTGACATTAATTCGAGTTAGGACATCTTTGTGTTTTGATGTTTCTTCCTTCACTTCGTCCCTTGGAAGTTGTTGCACCCGTAATAATACCTTTTCCGAATTCCTACCTTCATAAATTGTTAATGACGTTGTATTCCTTGGCAAGGGAATTCTTCCTCTGTCATGTTGAATGTGTTCGGCTCCATGGGGCCTCTACTTTTGAATGTAAGGGTAGGGTTTTGGAAGTCATTTCCAGATTTAATCATCAGCTATAGGCCATTCCCACACGATTTGTACTGCTTTTTAATTACTATATATTGATGTTATTAGTTCGCACTATTGCATTACCTTAATTTACTTGTCTATTAGATTTAATCTAATTTCCTACTTTAGCTCGCTTCCTACTGGCTGTCGTAACAAGGCCGTTTTAGGAAAGTAGTGTACTAAGTGCTCTTATTATCGCATGTTTTGCATTACTTAGATTCAAACCAAAAATTCTTTTCAACACTAACTTGCTATGATTTTTTATGGATCAATTTTGGAAAAGGCTGTGAGTCCTGGACTCTTCAGGGCCAATGAATGGTCAACCGTATGCGAAGTTTGGGGCGTCTTTTTTTTCGTCATTTTAGACCACCTTGGGTCTTCTGTGTAATTTCTCAAATCATTCCATACTGATGTACTTTTATTACCATTTTAGGTTCAAACAGGCTTCATATAATTTAAATCTATAAATGCGAAACTTAAATAACAAGGACCCATTGAAGTGTTTCACCTGTAGGTATGATCTTTGCAAATTTCGAGGCTCTGATTCCTTTTATGCAAAATATTTTCTCTAATTTTATCAAGTGCCATTTAATCAAGCGCATAGTAACTACTGGTGGTGTATAGGTAGCTTCATAACAATGCTATACAGAATCTATAGTCGGCTGTCTTTGAGGTGGTAAGTGCAAACTGGAACTGTTTTTCCTCAACGTTATTTATTTAGTAACTTTGAAGTACTGATGTTACGAACTTTGTTTTTTTTAATTCTGAGTACGTTTTTTCCATAGTGCCGGTTTTCTTGTGTGAATTTTGTGTGGGTGATCGTGTGTGTGCGGTTTCTTGTTTTTCAAGACAATGTGGTACTGTAAATTTTTATTTATAGAAATCTAGCCACTGTACTGACCCATCGCCTATGAGCACCGCACTCCCTCCCGAATCTCGGCCTCCAGCGTTGCGTCACTTGCCTGCAAGCCCCTCCAAGCACCTCCAATACCCCCCTACGCTTCAACCACCCTTTGCTGGTGATCAACAATCGACTATGGATCTTCTCTCATCACCTTCCAACGCTTCATCGGATGACTTTGTCCCATCGATTAGTCGACCGGGCACATTTCGGACAGCAGCAACGGCAATGGCGCAGTGTGGGGAAAAAACGGTCCCTCGTCCATCCCCTCCATTGGCCTTATCATCGTCTACTAATCATCCGCCAAGCTCGCTTTCCACTGGCTTCTTGTTGTCGTCACCTGTCAAAGAAAGCTTTCTTAGTCCAAGTGCATCGGGAAGGCGGAGTAAACGCAATGTGGTCTGTGCTTCGCATTTCCTCGGTTTCTCACCGCTATTCAAGCTTTTTGTATATGTTTCTTCAGTTTATTAGTTTGTATACGTATAAAGTAGTTTGGTCTGATAGAGGCGCTTCCTCTGTGATTAGACTAATAAATCACGGTAGTGCTGTGATTTCAACTGAAAAGGACAACAGCACGATCAAACATTCATGGCAAATATTTGTGTAGCCTTGTCACTACATTCATTTTTAGAACCTGAAGGTTTGACGGCTGGGTGATTTTAAGGCAATTATTTGACTTCTTTGCTTCTGAGACCTGTGCAACACGTTTTGCTCCGCCGAAGCTTAACAACCTAAAAAATCCCATTATTGCCTTATGCGGTTTTGTAAATTAAGCATGAGACAGAAACGAAGAAAATTTCGTTTAAATTCACAGTGCTTTGTGCTGGTATGAAGTTTCTCCGTCTCAGCGAGTCTTTTCGACTTCCCACTGTGCTTTATGTAGCTATCACTCTTCAGTGGGAGGACAAATATCTCCTTGTCAGAGCCACAGCCACAAAAGTGTAAGCGCCAGCAAACTTTCTCCACAGGCCCAGGTGGTGGAGCTTCATTTCCCTCGACTCCTATCCGGGATCCTTCTGGTGTGCAAACTGTGCTATCGTTCGGTCATCATAAAGCGAAGTCTACCACGCCACCAGCACCCAACTCTGCCGCTATAAATAACACCTGATTATGTGAGCATGTATTTCAACCATGATTCACATGTCCTTCTTCATATTTATCTTGCGTAATGCCTTAGCAAAAGTCTTTAGTGGTTCTAATTTTACCAATTTTTCGACACCAGTATTCCTGATTTGTTTCAATCTTTTCTTTCGGGTGCCTTTTCGCGTAGTTAAAGGTCTCCAAAAAACTTACACTTTCGTGTTGCCTCTGAACGCTCTGTCCCCTAGATATGAACTTGCCGCCTATGCTTGTGGTGGATGCAAAAAATGACATTCGACGGTAAAAAATCAGTTCTATTTTCTGCTTTGGGCAATAACTAATTTCATCCATTTTCTATCTTTAAACTTTACATCTTAGCTCTCTTTTAGATAAAACTTTGTTGCCGTCTGAGAAGCCTAGTGTTTCCGGTAAGGTCATAAACTCTTAGTAGATCAGTCGCGTTTTGTGCTGTTTTTGACTTCTGCTGTCAAGTGACCTGCATGGGGAAAGTATTAACAAGAAGTAGAAAGGAATACCTAAGGGTTGCAAATGTATTTTTTGGTGCATAACATTAAAGTGCAGCTTCAAGTGATATCACGAACGGTATTGGCAACAGCGCTAAATTGACATGCAATTTTGCCTTAGAACCACTTGCGTAAAAATCAAACTGATCGGGAAAGTCATTGGACCGCCTTGTTGATTGCAATTATGTGCTCACTGTGTAGACCTGTTAGTCCCTTTGTAACTCATTTCCTTCAAGGAAGTCGCCATTATTAAACTCTCGTTTGTTGGAAAATCATGTCCTGAATGTGTTAAAACTGCCAATCTTAGGTGGTCATTTACACTGAGAAACGTCTGTGTGGCACTACATATCCAAACCCAGATGATTGGCGGGGGGAGTTTTATATTCTGCTGCAGCAAAGTCAAGCAACTTAGGGAAATGTAGAAAAGTACTGCAATTTAGGTGAGGGGGTTTTGTGCATGATCGACTTCACGATACAAGACTATCATCTGTTTGATACTTCTGGAAGTTCCTTATCGGGTTCTATCTGTTTGTTGTACCCCTCAGCTACCCAAAAGGTAAACGAATGTCATTGGCTAAATTGTATAAATTTGGAAGTAGGTCATATTGAAATCCAAGCGTGTGTGATTGAGGTATTGTTGTATTGAACCTAAAATGTTTGCTTATTATGGGGCTGTGAGGAATGAAAGGTGGATGTTTTTGTCGTTACAGGCTCCTCCGTGGTAGTCGTTTATGCTGATCTAAGGAAAATGAGTGACTGAATTCGACATTCCGCATTTATCACTGGCATGAGACGACTCAGCTCCAAAATCCAGTTCCTTGCCTGAAGGGACCATGTCTTCTCGACTACCTTCGGATTGACTTGTGTTTGCGGCACTGATTCAAAATCCAATCCCCATTCTCTTCGCCATACTTGAGTTTTTTGTGTATGGCTGCTCTTGTTTGTCCTTTACATGCGCATCTTCCACCTTCAAATGTGAATTTCTTTTCTTTTCACTGTTCACTTGTGGGATCGATGCTTTGTGCTAACTCGCCCTAAATACATATTATACTACATTTAATTTTATGTATTGCTAGTATATGCCCACTGACATCGCGTATCAAAATGTGGTTTCTAATCTAAGTGCTCCACAGTAAACTCATTGGGAAGTTTAACTGTTGTCTGTATTGCAGGCCCCAGTGCGGTTAGAGAACCAAACCATGGCCGACTGTCTATGCCGACACGACCCGACCGAAGGATTAGTAGAAATGCAGACAACGCGCAGCTCAACTTATTTATTGATGTAGTAGAGGCGTTTTGTGCAGAGTAACAAGTACGTTTACATAGCCTTGCTAAACTTCGATCCCTGAACGAATGTAGTGGGTAAAGTGCATTCATATGATTTAATTGAGTCATGTTCGCTCACTTGCTAACTGCAATCGCACGCAATTGCTATGTTCGTTTGCTACTTGCCACATCTGTGTTTAACGTTCGAGTTCCGCTTCTACAATGTTCGTGCTATTCATCGGCCACCAATTGGTGTAGTTTGGTGGCTAGTTAACTAGTATTTTAGACAGCGTTAATTAAAATGCCCACTCTTTACGTAATGCTATGTGAGTATCTTGATTTGAGTTTAAATAACCAATTTGGTGTGCACAAAAGTGTCGTACTGCCTGCAAACGTGGGTATTCGTTGTCCAGTTATATTTTACTAATAATTTATTAATTCTGGAACACAAATTGATGTTAGTAGTCCCTTCCGAATCTGCTTGAGTTGTTCGCTTGACTTTGAGCTACAGTTGCGTAGTGGAGCGCCATCCTATTAACCTCAGTACTGTCTGATTTCTCCAATAAACATATACTAGTTCGATAATTGATTGAATAGCAGTTTGAAACTAAGAATGGCCGGCATATCTGGAAATGTCCTCTGCCCTTAGCTGCTTTGCGGTTCTCCCTAATATTTGATGGGTTCAGTATTTTCTACTAGCCAATCTATTTGTGGCAAGGCAAACCATCGAAGTCAACTTTGTTCAGCTATCTCAGTAGGCCTTTGAGCTTGCTTAAACCTGATCCTTATCCTTACAATGTTGCACTTCTAAACAGACAAATGAGTAGTATTCAAATCTGTATTATGCGACCGTCAAAAAATTTAAATTTGGAAATCATGCTCGGAAAAAACACTCGTATTCACAACAAAGCGCTTTTCCTTGAGCTGATTAGGCGCTCACAAATACACTTGATTTATAAGAGGCTCAAGAATGTTTGATACAAAGACCTGGAATAGATAAAATCCCACCCAGAAAATCATTCGTTATCTTTGAACTGCACTCGAAAAAATTAGAGCAATTAAAGTTAGGGCGATACTAGATAATGGAAGATATTTTGTTCATGAAGTCGTAGTAAACTGTCAGCAATCGTTCGTGAGCGAAGCTTACTTACATAATTAATAATTTTAATCAATTCGCTACCTTTCATTCGACACTGTTATCAGTTATCTGCCACGCAGTCGCACTCATCCGCACACAGACACCTGGCTGACAGTTAATCGGGATGTTAGCTTCTCTAATTAATGATATGAATGGGTGAATACAGATAAACGTGAGTACAAATATTGGAAATGACTACTGATAACTACGAAATTGGTGCTGTTAGTTAAATTGTTCACGTATGCAGTGTTGATTTATAAGCAGCTAACACTGTACTGTCCTGCAAGTTTTCGACTGAAGTTGAGCACAAGTTGCTCCATCGAATGGCATATTAATTTTCAATGAAGCCGAAGCAACGTACCACCACGATAGATGTTAGGGAAAAAAATAAGTTCTAGCTACCAGATTAGCAGAGCGCTACTTTCTCTATAGTCAATTTTTAAAATTGCAAATTAGGGCATACTGTGTAACTGAATTCCCATTTTAGGTGAGTATTAAGGGAGCCGTAAAATGGCCCTTCATGTATTTTCATAAATTTTGAAACTTTTTAGTGCGCATATAAACAAATAAAAGTACAACAAATTAATATCGGGAAACGCTGCCTTTTGAAAAAATTTCCTGAAAGAATTATCACTGTGAGACTACAGCTGTAAAATTAGTAATAGTGCTAGCAAATTAAAATAATAAAGCTTGCAAAAAAATTAAGAATTAACTCAACGTTTCCTTTTTCATGTGACTTCTGTAAATAAGGAAACGTTAGATTGAAGTCATTTTTGTTTAAGTAAATGGGCTTTTCGAGTTACCTTAAAACTCGGGAATATTGAAAATGTCGGCTTCTCTTCCGTTTATTTTTTGATGCATAGTAGTGTTGAAATAAATCGATTGTTATTGTCTAAGTGAAAACAGAGTACTTTTCGCATAGGCTTTCTAATTAACCATCATAAGTTTTCTCGATTGCGTTTTTTAATTATCCTTTATACTAGCTTTTTAGTATGTTTGGTTAGTCAATACTTCTGACATTCTAATTTCCAGTCGAACAGATCCTGTTTGCTTCTCACTAGTAACTTTATCCATTGTAGCATCATGGATGTTGCTCAAGCCCAAATACGTACTATTAGTGTACCGGACGTCTTGGGTGAGGACTGCCAGCGGCGTTTCCAAATTTTTCTAGAGAGGTAGCGAATATTTGCAAACTTTTTAGGAGCAAACGTTTTAGCCATAAGGAAAACAACGTCTCTAAGTACATTGAGGATGCAAAGGAACTGAAACAGCTTGAGAAAAGCACATTGTCCGTGTCCTTTGATGATTTGTTGATGTATGATAGCAGATTTGCGTCTTTGATTGAGGATGAGTATTTCCGGTAAGCAATTTCGTAATTTTATAGTTTTTTAGTGTTTATCCTTATTTATGTAATGCTGTGAAAAATTTCATAAATGATCAGGTCCCTGATACATTAAATTCGGGTCGTGACTTCTACGTGAACTTCACAAATATTTCGACTCTTCACAGGTATTTTCGCTACCAATTGTGACCCTATCAGGTTACGCGAGCTAAATGCTCAGCAACTCGGTAAACTTGTTAAAATTCGAGCTCAAGTAGTTCGATCTCACCCTGTTCATCCCGAACTTACCCTTGGCACATTTAAATGTTCTGATTGTGGCACGGTTATTCGTAATGTTGAACAACAATTCAAGTACACACAGCCAAGTGTCTGCTTCAACCCCCAGTGTGCAAACCGTATCAAGTTTGAATTATTGACAAATCAGTCAAAATTCGTGGATTTCCAGAAAGTGCGTGTTCAAGAAACTCAGGCAGAGGTATCTCGTGGAAGCATTCCTCGAAGGTAACCTCTTTTGCTGTATACAAATTATTTGCTTTGGTAGCATGGAGGTACTACTTCGTGCAGATGCCGTTGAGTTAGCTCAGCCGGGTGATAGGTGTGAATTTATCGGCACATTAATAGTGGTTCCTGACGTTGGGCAGCTCGCTTCACCAGGTAAGTCGTCTTGCCTCAAGTAAACTTTCCTTAAATTTAAGCCGACGCCTGTTCATAATTGTGTTGGTTCGCTTTTTAATGACCTTTCGTTGAATCATTTTTGGAGTTTCAGAGTTCACTGGTTTTAGGTACACGGTCACTTGAAAGAAAAGGTACGAGAACAATCGACGGACAGGAAACCGGTATTTCAGGCCTAAAAGATCTGGGCGTGCGGGAACTTACGTACAAAATTGCCTTTTTCGCATGCACTGTCGTTCCTGCCAATGGCCGTGTAAGGTTAAAAAAGTGCACATATTTTGAACCTTTTAAAGCTACCATTGTGTTTCCTTATGTAGCGCGTAATATTTTGGTGTGTTAGCATTTCTTTGGTTTCTTTTCTTATTTACATTATGACCTGAAGTGCAATTATGTATTTAAAAGAACTGAAATGCCAAATTAACTAGAATGCCAAACCACAAAAAAGTACCAATTTTTTGTTCAAGGAAAATAAAACTCCATTAAATTTGCCATGTTTGTGCAATAGTGTTTCGCTATTTTTTTATACTGCTTTGTAAGCTGATACCTAAGGAGTGATTTTTTTTTAACTAAACACAGACCTTTGATATCCAGGCATGCTGCTACTCTTTTTCGCTTTTCGCAATGTTTTGGAACGGGAAATTACTTTGTAAATGATGTGAGCGATTAATCCAAGTAGGCGATATAATTTTTTCTACATATGAAAAGAAGTATTATATTTTACCTTCGGAAGACAGGATGGTTTGGTTCCAATTTTTTTACAATCCAAAACAAGTCTCATCATGGTTGATATCCTCGCTCTTTTGAGAAACATGCATAAACTTGATTCCATATCTGGACAGATTATCAGTGGTCTAACCGTTTTGTCTTGAAGTATCAACGCAGACGAACGGCAGGATAACTTACTTCTCTGTTAGAAAATTAAATTTGTACTAAGAAGTCCGGCGCTTTCAAAGCGACCATTACAAAACCCCAAATTGGTCGAAGGCTAAGCTCTATGTGCGTTTAAATTAAATCCTCCGTGTCACTTGCAAGTACGTATCCCCTTAGTTGAATTCTTTTATCATTTTTTTCCAAAAAGACCTTTTAATGCTGGTTTTGAGGTCCCTGAGTTAGGTGATTTGCTAACTCGACGAAGGTTGTATGCACAAACTGGGCCATGCCTTTGCACCTGACTGGGCTAACATACCTGAAGTGGCTCTTTGATGCAGTTTTCGGGATTATATTGTCTAGTTGTGTTGTCATTCTCCTTTCTCTCACACCGCTACCAAACTTGGGAATTGTGGGCTCTAATGTGCTCGTAATCCTCGCCGTTGTTTCTAGTAATTCTGCTTTTACCTTTTGATATAAATTTGTCGTTCAGTATCGATGCGGTTAAATGATCGTCTGCATTATCATGTGTTTTGAATCATTCATGGTATTCTGAGAATCGAAACCTGCGTATCCATGCTGAACAGATATGAAACTGCACATTATTTTAGACGCCATGTTGTCATTTGTATTTACAGCCTTCCATAACCTCGACAGATAAAACCCAGCGTACTCCAATAATGCATTTCCGATTTATGCTTCTGGTTTTCGAAAAGGAATGATCTTTTTGCATTGTGTACCTTTTTCGTATCCAGTACCTTCCATCCGATGATTTGGAGTCTGCAGACGGTATTTCGTACGAAGCGATGTCGAAACGTTTGAATCAGGCCGAACTTGATACTATTTGTAACATGAGCCAGGATAAGAATCTCTTCTCAAACCTCTGTGCCTCACTTTTTCCAACAATTCATGGTAGTGAAGAAGTTAAAAAGGGTCTTCTCCTTATGCTTTTCGGTGGAGTTCCTAAGGTACGTAGTCTCTCGTTTTCGTATTTTAAATGAGGAAAAATTTCTAAATGATAAACCAAACCATTGTGATTTTCCCGTCACCATATATTCATCATGTCTTGAGATGTGAGTCGTTACATTTTCTGTGCTGTCGTGTCCTCTAACGGTGGTCTGATTTTTTTGAATGTCAGAATAGCTATGGAGGAAATCAGGCACCTACTTATTATTTTTAGTAAACATCATCAGTCAGGCCTTTAATGACGTGCATTGGTGCATTTATCGTAGGCCATGAATAAATGACGATGCATTGAATTATCCACTGGGAATTTTCCTGATATGGCTGTCAAATACTACAAATAATGGACTTGGGATGAGTTGGAAGCTCGGTTGAATTGGGCTAATAAGTTCCTAACACTTGTTTTGCTGTCTTCTCGATAGGTTACAGAGGAGGGTACGCACTTGCGTGGGGACATCAATGTTTGTCTTGTGGGTGATCCCTCTACAGCAAAGTCGCAGTTTCTCAAGCAGGTAGAACAGTTCTCGCCTAGAGCTATATACACCAGCGGAAAAGCGAGTTCTGCTGCTGGTTTGACGGCTGCAGTTGTGCGCGATGAAGAGTCCTTTGAGTTCGTCATCGAAGCTGGTGCACTTATGTTGGCTGACAACGTGTGTTATGGTTTTCTCATTTTTTTCGAGATTTTTAAAGTCATCATTTTTGTATAGAAAATATTTTCATCTCTTCCATGTTTGCATATTAAAGAGTATGCCTGATTTTTATTGCATTGGTCCTGTTTTCGAATTTGGCAATCAATGTTCCGTTCAATTGTGGTTGAAACATTTTTCAGCTCTCAGTAATTCTAAATTGTATTTCCAATATTTTTAAGTAATTTTTTGATTGGCTAGTGCAATGCACACTAAAATTCTGTCTACGACCATCCCTATGCTTCTGAATTAATTTTTTGTGTTATCTATGGTCTAATTACGTTAAAATCTAAAATACGATAGTTTTCACCGCTTGCCGACCTCGTTTTCTAGTCTACATAAACTTGATTTCTTTATTCTACCCTTTACTTAATGGCAATTCATTGCTGTTTTTTCCCCAGGGCGTTTGCTGTATCGATGAGTTTGACAAAATGGACATACGAGACCAGGTCGCCATACATGAGGCCATGGAGCAGCAAACAATCTCTATCACGAAAGCCGGCGTCAAGGCGACTCTGAATGCGCGTACTTCCATCCTTGCTGCTGCCAACCCCATTGGTGGTAGGTATGATCGCTCACGTTCCCTTCGACAAAACATTGGAATGTCGGCTCCCGTCATGTCGCGCTTCGACCTTTTTTTTATCCTTGTTGATGAATGCAATGATGTAAGCCTTTGCGAACCTTACCCACGTCGCAATGGGCTTGAATTTTTTACTACGTCCGATTTCCTTTTGTATTTTGTAGGTCGTGGACTATGCGATTGCCAAGTCCATCATAGACTTGCACATGGGTCATGACACCCAAGTTTCAGCTTCGAAAATCTATTCATCCGACGATATACGGCGCTACATCGCCTTCGGTCGTTGCTTCAAGCCAAAGGTTCGATGCTCGTAAATCATTGAATTTTACAATTGTCTTTATAGGGCAGTGAAAAATGTGCTATTTTGTGCAGTAGTTTTATCATACCTAGCGTCAATTGTTCTGTTTTGAACTAATGGGATCTCAATAATTTGGTCGCTACCTGTAATTAGAGCCCCATCTAGGCTGTCAATTGAAACGGGTAGTCGATGTATTCAGCACATGCTGGTCACCCTTAGCAAATATTCACGTTTTGACTTTTGATGCTATTGAAAATGTAATTATCCTAAAAACCGGGTATCACCAACATTGTAATTTTTTTTTCAGATCAGTATCGAGGCCATGCAATTCATGGTGGAAGAGTACAAGAAACTTCGTCAGCGTGATGCCTCATCTGCTTCTAAATCGGCATGGCGAATTACCGTACGCCAACTGGAAAGCCTTGTTCGTCTTTCTGAAGCAGTCGCTCGTCTTCATTGCGCTGACACAGTAAGGCTTTCGTCTTTCACATCCCACCACATGCAGCCGTTTACTTAGCCTGTGATGTATACTTGTAGGTATACACTAGTAACGGAGGCTATCAAGTTGGCACAAAGTTAATGTCCATCTGCCTGATTTTAATATAAAGGAAGCTATGCTTAAAAAAACATTCGTAAACAAAGCATGCATTGAAATTCGTGTAAAATAACTAACGTGTCTTCTGAAGCTAACTGACAATGTGTAATAAATATTCTCTAAGACAGTAAGAAGTCAGGCTTTACTGTTTACACTAATTATTGGTTTCCTTTGGCCGTTTACCTTACAAAAATTTGCTGTGCACCTAAATTAGGTGGTGTGAGATGCATTCTTGTTGTCCGTTCATCTTGGAATGAAATCCATGCAAGGTTCCGTTATAGACATTTGCCTAACACTTATTATCTAGAATCGAAACAGCCGATGTTTCGCTGTGTTATTTGTTTGATGGGGTAGTTTTCGCTCTGATTCTAGTCGTACTTTCCAGAATGAATTCTAAGGAATGTGATTATACTGATCCCCATAGTTTCTAAATTCCAGTCCTCTCAACTCCTCAAAAATCAATAGCACGGTATTGTCAAGAGATTTTCAGATGTGGAAGTGGATTGAGTGGTTTTCTAAGTGTACTTCTTTGCGTTCAGCTGTGTTAGAAGTTTCGCTCTTCCGGATCCATAGGAATTTTACGTTCGGTCTATGTGCAATTTGTAGGTTACGGTACCCTTCGTGCGTGAGGCCTTCGCTCTTTTAAACAAGTCAATTATCCGTGTCGAACAACCTGATATTAATTTAGAGGAAACTGAGGAACATGCCGAGGTTCAACCAGCTGCTGAAGGGACCTCCGCCATGGAAGTTGAGCAGGCGAGCTTCTTTTTGAGTCATGCCTCGTTGTTTTCTGTTATTTACACTCCTCAACCTTGTGTAATTTTAGCATCTAATGAATTGTGCAGCGGTAAATTTAGGTCCTCTGGCTTTGACTTATAATTTTGATCATGTTTACTACCAATATTCTGCTTTTACAACCAGTTGCAAACCCACACCTCCGGCAAAGGCGTGTAGCATGCTTTTTTTCTGCGCATACTGTCCTTGTTTTTTCGGCAAAGTTGCTTAATCGGGTGTCTGCTCATTTTTAAAATTAAATTTAGGTTGAGGGAATTTCGGCAGAGCAAAATGCCCCAAATCAACAGCATCTGCGCATTACCTATCAACAATACCGACGCATAGCTGATCTCTTGATCCTTGAAACTCGGCGTGTAGAGGAGTCAGGATTTGTTACCTTTAGCACAGAAGGCACCGAACAGTCATCGGAACAAACCGCTATTCGCAAGAGTCAATTAATTAACTGGTACCTCGAAGAAATCGCTGCTGAAACACTTCATTCTGAAGCTGATCTTATTGCGTGCAAACTCATGATTGAACGTATTATTGATCGTCTTGTAAAGAAGGTGGGTAGGGTATTAGCAGTAACGTCTGACAGGTTGCTAACGCGTTGTATTTTTTGGTTTCGGAACAGAGCCCAGATGAGTGTGTGCAAAAAGGATCTCAGTATTCTTTATGTTCACGTTTGCTTTTAGGTCTTGTGTATGTTTATTTGAGTGTATTGATTCTCCGTATCACCTTACTTTACTCAGGCTTTCTAAATTTCACCTTTGCGATAGCTAGCAGCAGTAATGGACACGAAGTAAACCGAAACGATTATGCACTCCTAAACAGGAATCACAGACTCCTCTTGTCTGTAATACATCTGATCTAGGAACAGTCAACCATGAAATAGAGCTAGCCTTAAGAAGTGTGAGCATAGTGCTTGATAGTGAACGACTTTTAGACATTTGTTAATGGTTGCCAAAAATGGGCAGTTTGTGTGGTCGTAGCTGGTCTTCCCAAAGTAGTTAATGAACTTGATTGGAAGTTTCACATGTCGTCCAATTCCTAGACCAGCTGATTCTCAATTCGTGGGTACCTCTTCCCTTGAGTGTAAATTTACGCAGTTCTTTCGGTATGCTTATTTTTACCCCGCTGTGACGTTCGACAAATTTACGGGTTGACCGCACTCTTGGTAGGTAGTTCAGGGTAGGATATCGGCAATTTCCAACACCGCAGCTGTGTTGAGAGAATGTGGGTGACCCTAATGTCTCCTGAGTCTTAGTGAAAAAATCACTGGGATAAATTGCCATAAGAAGATTAACGGGGTGCTCGTTAATGCTAGGCTTTACCCTAAATGTCCAAACATTTTTCCGAAAACTAAGACAATCCACAACAAAACTATTGCTGTTTGGATGACTTGTATTTCTGCAAGTCTTTCAGAAAGCAAAGACTATCTCCTTATTGTCATCTAGATGACTTCAAGTTTTGCCCTACTGAATCAAGCTTTAATTATTATGGTGCTTTATTCTCCTCTTTAAAATACCATAATTTTTACTTGAAGTTCTTTCGAAGTGACCCTTAAAGTAACTTTTTTTAGGACAATGTTTTGATTTCGCTATCTCGAAGCGGCCTGGATGCCTCAACCGATGAACTTGATCCTTACTTAGTTGTTCATCCCAACTATTCCATGGACTAAGCGGATTGTCGACACTGAATTTCAGCCTCATTTCTAAAGCATTCGTAACATTTTGTATGCCTGCGTAAAATGGAAAGGCAGTTCGTACAGCTTTACCATTTCGTGTGAATTTCAACTTACCAACTTTTCAGAATACAATCTTTTTTCTACAGCACCTCTTTTCGATTTTCGTAGACGGAAGTAGGTTGACTTTGCAAGTGAGTACTGGATCCGTGGGAATATTGTAGGAGGTATCTGGTACTCGATCTAGATAGAAATTAAACGGTGGCACTGCCAATTTGAGGGTCTCGTGCTGGCCGAATTATACTCTTTTTCCTGTTTAGAGGACCAGGTTAACACATTAAACTAATTTGTTTGCTGTGTATACCAATGTCACTCCAATTTGGTCGTTTTATGAGCTAGAAATGTGCTCTAATTTGCCCAAACAATGATTTCAGAATTTTGATTCGTTAAATCTCCACGGTACGTCCATTTGTGCATGGTGTAGTTTGCACTCAGTGAGTAAAGGTTTGGAGACCCAATTTGGCTTTGAAAATTCGGCAGCTCTTAGGAATCCTAATAACCGTGTGTAGGTACACGATAAACCCTTTTTCATTTTTGTGTAATTGTCCCTATGCATTACTGTTAAACGCAATAGTCTATTAGGGTACAACTAGACTGAGGTCGTGGCTGTTTAGACTTGTAAACTTGAAATGACATCAAGGCTAAAATCCTACATAGCTCTCGGTAATGCTTGCTAGATCTGACCTCCATTAATGGGTTTGGATAAACCAGCTTTACCGTACCTGCCTAAACACTGCCCGTCATCGAAGTAGTTGGTTCCATTACCACATTTTTGGGAGCGATATTGTTTCTGAACATTTTGCTTTCGATCGAATTATCTATATGACGCGCTGAAGTGCAAACTCAAAATCGTGCTCAGAATACACTTGGTTTTTTCTAGGCAATCACTTTCCACGACTATGAAAAACTAAGTAATCAAAAATAATTAGTCTCTCTTCTCGCACACCACCTTTAATATTGTATAATGGCGGTTTATATGCACTGCAATATGATGTTAAGACGATTACTTTATAGTGATAATGCCGCCGAAGTATTGCCTTATATCTAGATCCCGCTGTTTAATAATTATAACGTCCGTGGGTACTTTACACCGGGATTTAAAACAAACAAGCTGACTTATTCTTAAAGGACAGAGTGAGATAACCCCAAATTTTTTAATTGAGTCCCTTCTATTTTTGAAATTCCACTGGCCTCGTTGTTTCATTTATAAGTTTATGGGCAGTATTCGTTACACAAAGGTACATGCTATGCATAACAGCTGAAATCGCTTTGTCACGGATTATTGCATGGGTGGGTTCCTGTTGGAACACCCGTGGGATTTGCTTCTAAACGCCTGGGTAATCACTATAAGATTGGGTTGTAAATTTTATCATTCTAAATCGAAGAAATTTACGCGTGCTCTCGTAGACACGAAATTCGTCAACCAATGTAAGGCTTCTCATTTAATACCTTTTCTACTGGTCATTTCCTCTGGAGGCGGAAATTGTCCTATCCTCCAGATTCAGCGATCTCCGTCAATCTCCTGAGATTTTTCTCAGTAGCCTTACACCATTGACACCCAACTTGACTTTGGTAAAGATGCTGTTGCTTAAAATTGGCACTAAAACTGCATCTTCTTGAGCTACTGTTTGTTTTTTTTTGTTTTGGCCCACCAGGGAATCACAAAATATATTTAATATTTGTGGTTTTTCAAACTTCCAACTGACAGGCTCACACACAATAGCTAGCTGGTGAACTGACAGTTGTGTCCGCTTGGTCCTGCCTCCTATTGCCATCGTTGTGTTTTGGTTACTTTCGCTGTTAATAACTAATAGGACGACAGTGTGCCGTATTAATTGCTACTTATTCCTCGGCGAAACATTTAATGGTACTCTGCGTCCTAGGCAGTCTGGTTCTAATGATTGATTATGTGGTTCTAACGCTTCTTCGTACGGTTCTTGTGTACCTCTATTTTTGCACTTAAATGAGACTTTGAATGAAGTGCTAAGTAGTTAATGGGGATTTTGATGTGGTTTGATGTCCTTAATTAAGCAATCAGTTACGATTAATTTCAATCTAAGGGCGTTCTAGTGACATCGCTCCAACAAAAGTTTGTCTCTGTAAAGCTGATAAAGGAAAACAGGCGGTGATAATTTAAGTGTGAAAATAAAATAATACGAACATTTGGTGTGAGACTAAACACCTATAAATCAATTGACAATATTAACTCTCCATATTTAATGATGAAAATTACTGAAATTGCTTGAATTTTCGCAATGTGAACTATTGGTTACTCTTCTTTGCAATTTGGATTGACTCAAATTTATAATTTCGACTAATGCTGTCTGCGTGGTGTGTCGTTGGTGCGCGTTCCTAAACGCCATACCTTGACGCACTTACATGAATCAAGTTCTTAACCCACTAATTTACTTGAATTTTTGGAATTGATAAGTTGATAGTGTCGATTACTGTTTTTTGTCAGCAAAGTACAAAATAATTCCGAATTTTGAGTGTTTGAGCATTCACGCAAACCATAGGTTCTAAACCTTGGGTACACTCCACATTGCCTCGCTCTGATTGGCTGACACTATGACATAGATTTAACCGTCGAATATAAAAGAGCGTCAGAGAATACAGTACCTTCCATGAAAATACTAAAAATGAGACCTGTGCTTTTGTTCTGCGCCATGCTTATTCAGTTAACGTGTTTAATGGCTTATCAGGTAATTCATAATCTCCATTATGTCATTTAGACTGTTTGTGTTTGTAAAACCTATCTCGTTGTTCTTCTAGATTACACATTACTAGTTCAATATAAGTTCTTTGCGAAGTCATGAGTTTGTAGAGTACCTTCGAATTGGTGCGCTGTTTTCATTCCTGATCAATTTAAAGCCACCCAAAAGCTACCTCTCACTTTGCCGAGTTTTCATGAAAATTAACTTAGTTTTTACACTAAAGGATTTTGTATGGATACTTACTTACAGTTCATTTTGTTTAGAGAAGGCTACATATCGGATAGACAAAAGAACTTGAGCGATTAAACTAGGCAGAAAGATTCGAAACAAGACACTTTAAATTGTACTGCTTTCGCGTTTTGTGCAATATGCTGCATCGTGGAACAAAAAAGGGATTTAAAAATGTTTCAGTCAGTCAGAATTTGGGTTCAACTTGTGGTCCGCACTCGAATTAGCATGTAAGGTGAATTGTGTCTATATTGGGTGTTTTCTATTTCGTGATTTGTGTTTGTATGCGTCTATACAATACATGAATCGAGCGTAACCTTTCTAACTAACGTGGTCCTACACTTGATTTTAAGAGTTAAAGGCCAGTCATGTTGACACTAATATTGCTTTTAGACAGGTTTCAGACAACGTCGAATCAATGAGGATCTGTCCGATGAAACTCAAGGGGAATCAGTAAAACCAGTCTCAGTGATAAATCTGAGGTGGTATCCTGCCTACTTACGGAGTAGTGATCGAAAACGGATTGAGTCGGAAGAAACCCTGAAACGACTGCGTCGTATACTGGCTGACTACTAATTTCTTACATAAAATAATCATGGTTAGACTTAGAGGCAAAGTGATTAAAAGATACTGCTTACTTAATTAACGCATGCTTTTGATTTTTTTTCTGTGTGGTGTTATTAATCTACCAGGAATAATGCTAATAAATGTTAGCTCTGAATGTTGTTGATGTGCAATGCCCAAGACGGAAGTTGCTTTCCTCCACATCATCGAATGAGACGAGTCAGAAAAATGAAAGCACAGGCCTGAGAACGACAAAAGATGAGGACTAAAACTGCTGTACCTAAATTTGTGCAACTAAGAAAGATACAGGATTTAGTGTGCTTAGTGTGAAAACACACATTTCATGCCTTCTTCAGAATGCATCAATATTCGTTCTAAAAAAATTACTTGTTTTTAAATAAAAAAAATCTAGAATATTTTGCCATCGGACTTTTTAAGTTAGCAAGCTGGGTGTATTTATTTAATTAATGTTTCGATGGGATGAAAATCAGCAGACTTCTCCAAATTCCTGCCTGATTTGGAGAAGGCTGAGGGACAAAGATGTTGGATGCTTTAACATGCTTGCTAGGCAAAGTGTTATTCAATAGTTAAGCGTGACTGCACTTTTCAGTATGCAAAGCACTCCAGGTAAGGACTATATATTCTCAGACATGTGACAAACGTGTTTCGTGTAAATGCAAGTCTGCGTGAGCGTCGACGACACATTTTCCAGGGTCAGTGGTCAGTGGATCAACCGAACGGCTGTGAAAGTAGTCAGAAATGGCCCCTAAACGAGATTCATGTGAGTCATCTAAATCACCGCATACTGGAAAGTGAAGGGCACTATGAATGGGAAAGTACATTCTTATTTACGTAGCGTCGTGGTCATTTTTCCCATTAGTAGGTACGACTAAAATAATGCTTTCAACTAGTATACAGAGTTAATACTTTTGCTCTTTTTATCCTTCTGGGTTATTTTCCGATTTACTTGTTATCATGCATCACTGAAAAGCATTTACAAAATTTCTTCCGAAATCTCAAATGTGGGTCAATTATTATGTAGTTTATAAATTCTGAAAAGTGCCTCAATGTATAGCTATTTCAAGGATAGCATTAAACCCCACCAAAACACTTACTTTCATAAAAGTTAGGATATAATCAGACTCGCCCTTCGTCCCCAAAATGTTTTTTTTTTACCTTTTGGCAAGGATTCGTCTACGTTATATGATTCAGAACTGCAAACAAATTATGAGTTGACAAGGGTTATTTTGATCAGTAGGTTTGACTTAGTTTACACAAATGAAGACAGTTACAGGCAAAATATTTACAGCAAAAATTTGCTTGTTTTATAAAAATGACCTACGTTCTTATGCATCGGGTAGATAAGTAATGAGTTGTTTTGATGCTATTAACAAATTTGGTGTCGCATTTACTAGTAAGTTAATTTCATCTGTGAGATACGTTTTGAGAATGTTATTAAAATAGCATTGATTCTTGCATAAAGGAGAGATACTAAGAGACCTAACGTTTTGGTACTCTGACAAAGCAATTTTCAGAAGATTTGCAGCAGGTACAAACTTCCCGCGACCTGGTTTTATACAGCAACCTGATTAAAATGAATTAGAAATACGAAGTAGTCGATGAGTTATTAATGGTCACTCTAAAAAGAATGTACAAAATCGCGAATCAAAGAAAGTTAATGGGCTGTTCTAAATAGGCTTTTATACGAAGCAAATAACTCTCCTTCAGTGCGTGTCAAATAAAATTGATTCAGCTGGCACTTGCGTCTTTTGAATTATTGAGTGAGACAGAAATTGGCTGAAAATTGCCAAAAGGCATTTGTGTGAATGGTACTGTGAAGGAAATATTGGGAGAAAGATACCAAAGACAACGAATTTGCATTTATAATAAACAGAGTGTGCATTGTTCTCAGCGTGATTTCATTTTAAGTTGACTTGAAATTTTTGACTTTGTCTAATTTACTTTATCTTATCATACAATACGCACAGTTTTTCTAATATTTAAAAACCGCTTAAAAGTCTTCCATGTTATAAACTTTTACTGGAACGCACTGAAATATATTGAAGCATTGAGAACCCGCTGTTCATTATTCTATCATTGAACACACTTTTATAGTTGATTGACTGCACGCACTGAGATTCCGGAACGTGCAATGGCAGGATATGTTCACAGGGATATTATTTAGTATTTGCACGAACCACCAGAGATCATTTACCGATGCATAAAATGCATAATATTTATTCTAGGAGAATAGTAAGCTACTAAAGATCCCGCCGGAAGAGGCTTGCTTGATGACTTGAATGTGTCAGTGACTCACCCATATTTTAATTTGTTCCTGTTATTCACCGCCCGATACGCACACTCATGCATTTGCACACACAGGCAAACCTGCCTGGCCTGGATGTTAATAACTGATCGCATATTCAAGTGACTGATTGCCGAAGACAACTGTAAGAACTTTCAATATCAAATGTGTTTTATCCCTACTATCAAAATCTTGTAATCGAGTAGGTTATTGAAAAAACAGGACGCTTCTAACCTATGGTGTTATATTTGATTTTGCACAAAACGATAAGATGATTTCTTTAAATTTTTAAAAGAATTGATTATTGAGTTTGGCACGACGGGTTTTATTGAGACAACCGAAATGGTATAAATATAAAATTTTTTAAATCGTTTAACATCACCTTTTAAAAGCTGGATTCATTTAATTATTATTTATATATAAAGCAAAGTCATCGGTCTTCCCAAATTAACAATGTTATCAAAACAATGAATTTAAAGTGTGCTGCATAAATTGATGTAAATTACGTAAATCATTTGAAATATTTTTCCATCTGCCATTTTGAGATATTCCTGTAAATAACTTCTCTTATTGGAATGTGCAGACTTTAGTGGCTCCTAATAGCCTGCTTATTTACATAATTGGTGTGTAATTTCAAATTATTTTCATTAGTTGTTTTAAAATTCCTAAGGGTTTAAATGAACCAAATATGATGGCGGTGAAATTGTAAAATGTTTCTTACATTGCTCCTGGTCCTGCATGTCCTTCATGTATTTACAGTAACTGTAAGTCCTTCCTGTAAACTGGATTTAAGTCTTCAAAACCCACTAATTATTGGTTTTCATTTCGACCCTTTGTTACTGAATAATTTGTTTTTGTGCAACTAGTGCTGATAAATATCTATAAATTTGGATATGTAAACGCCAAATTTTAGTTTCGCACACGTTCTAACCTTTAATAACTGAAATATGTATAATAACAGTTTGGACAAATCAAGTTTTCCACGATTAGGTGTTACGCGCACGTTCGAAAATAAACTATGGGAAAATGCAAATTCCAGTGGATCTCGATATAACCTTAGATTTAGCAGAAGATTTGGTGTGGGAAATGTCATACCTCACTGTGACACTAAATTACACTTGTTGTAGCACAAGTGACGTTTCCGAACGAAACTGGTTATGTTCTTCTGTAACCTGTTTCCACCTTCTAATTACTTGTTCCCATATTTGTCCACTTGACGTGCCTTGTTTATTTATTTAGGCATCGCCATCCTCTGTAACATTCCGGCTCAATGACTCGAACTCGGACACATTGTTTTACCTCTGTTCATTTGGGTCCACCGAAGTTCCATCACAGGTCTCGTCATCAGTAAGTTAATTGATGATTAAATTCCTTTTTAAATCGATTTCTTACCTTTTTAATTCTAACAGAAGTTTATCCTCATTGATGTGCGGGATCTGCCAAGCAACCATTCGGGCATCGTCCACACTGCAGAGGCTCGGATAGAGAATGTTCGGAAGAATTTTCCAAAAGCCCAGAATACCACGGCCAAGTTAATTTTGCTTATGTTGGAGGACAAAACCGGGATCTACAAACTTGCCGATTTACTTGAAATCAATATGGTTTTGGCTGTCACGGATAACATAACCGTTGATGTCGCCGAGCCTGTCTCAGCTTTCGTTGGCCGTGTGTTCTTTGTGCAAAGTGATGCTATCATGAAACTTGACAAGGTAGTTTCTTTGCCATAAACTGCATTTTTTCAGAACAAAAGCAGTCCGAAAAAAACTTTTATCCACGTCGATGTATTTAAACAATCAATCGGTTCTACAAATTAACTGTAGGTGAAAAAAACACTGGTTGCTTTTGGTTTTGTCTCATATTGTTCGCTTTACTTTACTAAGCCATATTTCTAATGTGAATTACTTATCAGGATGTAAATTTGTGTTTTCGGATTTTGAATTCACTAAAATCTCCAAATGTTTGCATTACTCACAAAACTGGTTAATCGCCACAATGATATGTCAAAAATGTATGTGTCGCAAGTTCACTTCACGGTAGCGACATTTTAAGGTTTGCCTTTCCCTCAATACATATTTGAGAGATATTAACCAAATCATCCTTTTGGATATTGCGTTTTAGCATTTACAGTCTAACTCAGCTTCTGGATTAATCCTTGACATCGTTGAAACCGCCTCAATAGGAGTTGGTTATGGAATTCTGGCGTTTTTAATTCTCAAAGTGTTAAGTCTTTCTAGCATCATCATCGCCGGACTGATAGTTTTAAAAAACAACGAAGATCTGTAAGTTGACTCTGTTTTGTATAATATTTGATGCTTCCTCGATATATATGTTGGGTAACGCGTCTGCCTCACTTGGTTATGATCGATTATTGGACTTTTATAGTCACCGTAATCACTTCGTCTAGATAAATAGTCTCTAATAAAAATATCGTGAATTCTATCTCTGGTTTGCGTAGTAGATCAAAAGTAAATTCGCAAAGCTGCACTTAGGTGCCAGTTATACTTTCACGAAACGCCTCTTTCCCTAGAGGTTCGGGACTGTTGTAACTGCACGTTGAGATTCCCTCGGATTGTTTCATTGAAATTTTATTGTGCTGAAGCTGGGCCTCATGGCGGCTAAATTAGAAAATTCTCTTCGATCTGCTGAAGCCGAAGCTTTGTCAAAGCGTCGGTTTGGTTGACCTTCATTATTGTGGAAGTAAGGGATACGTGTGCTTTATTTTCGGATCGATTAACTTCTGAACGAGTTGTGTTGTTCCTGTTATATAAATCAAGAAACGCTCATTTGCACATTCCTCTTATATCCCAAATGAATCCTGCTGGTGCGTGTAGTTTGCCACTGTGCAGGTATAGGCCAAACCTCGGGTAATTAGTGAGGCTACTAAAAGCTGAAATGGCAGGTGCGAAGTCCAACAAACCATAGCGCTAGAAGTAGAAGAGTTGACATACGCTTTGTCTTTAAATGCATACTGTGTTTTTAAACATTAGTCTCGAGATGGTACACAAAATTCGCTCGGATGCATCAGGCCACCCATTTATGAGGGCCATCATTCCCATCCTCTTCCTCGTCTGCAGTATTTCAATTATTCTGTTGGCCTACTTCTTCTATGACGTCATAGGTGAGCACCTTTCCCACTGCCTCTTCAGGCTTGCTTGAGACTTACATTACTGTAGTGATGTTGATAGTTTACCTATTATGATCTGTGCCTAGATGATAGTCGTTATCTGGGTGCAACGTCGTGGTTCTGGCCATCTGCCTAATTATATTGCACCAGACTCTTGCTCTGAATTCATTCAATGACAGCGCTAATTTTTATCTAAAACGAGAGCCACAAAGTTTGTTTTCATCAATGACTCTTTCATCTTTGGTAGAAAACAATGTGACCATTCTCATACTAGATAATAATCGATGAGATTTTTCTTCACATGCTTCTTGTGTTGATGGTTTGCTACTTAACTTCCTTAATTGGTCCAAAAATACGTTGAAGAACCGGAAAATCTCATTCTAACTTACGCGGGTTCTTCAAGGTCAAGATTGTTGGATATTAAATGCTTACACTTCTTCAAATGCTTGTTCGTATTCTGTCGTATCCAGTTCTTTTCAAGCTGTCGTTCAATATTTTTTGCTTATTACCCTCAAATCCATGTCTGAAATTTTTGCATTTTTTTCTAATGGACTTGCATTTGCGTGGTATCTGTATTTAATTAGTGTATTCCAAGTACCATTTTTAACATTTAAAACAGCCGCGTTACTCTGTTACATCTACGAAACCGTGCATTCACGGTGTGTTGAATGAGGGCTTTTCGAATGCAGCATGCCCCTCTACACGAGAGTGCTCGACTGCGATAGTTCTCTTTAACGCCGCACATTTGTTCTTCCATTGACCCACCACCATCTTCATCACTAGCAAAATCACTTTCATTGGTTACTTTGCACAGTGGTTCTCTGGAGTAGCTTCGGAAGTGTCATTAAAGTGCTGATACTGTTAGATCTTGATTTCACTGCAGTGGCGACACTATCATACCCCCTGATGTCACTAACTCCTCACCATTCACTTCGACCTTGCTCGCTTTTTACTGCATTCATCCTTATCTTCATCTGTTGTATCCTTTCCGGATAAACGCCTTCCTCCATGCCGTTCCAGTAACTGACATTTTTGGGTTGAATCGGTCGTGCAAACGTGCTTTTGGGTTTCACGTGCGTGGTGACCAGCTTTGTAGTCTCTCTGATTAGCAAATATTGGGCTCACGGCTCCACAAAAGGCCCTTTTTCGTGCTGATAAATCAACGGAACCCTAATTTCCCTTTCTGAACTATTATTTTTTTATCCTAGTGTACTTTTTCATCGCCTTGTTTGTAATTACCGGTGCTTCGTCGATGTCTTTTCTCACCTCGACTGTATTATTCATGAAAGCGCCAGCACTGTAAGTTTACTGTTCTGTTTTTTTTTCATGTACCACGAAAAACGTGTTAACTGTACTTCCAATCCAATATTCCTGGCCAATAAAATTAGGGACTCTGATAGAGAAGGTGAAGGAAGTACACTTCTTCTAGACAACACTCAATCTCTGCCCTGTCATGATTATAAAATTGGACGGAGTAGTCAATTGTGATATGTAATCCTCAATTGTCAACCTTGGACTTTACTCTCGCGCAAATGCATTTCCACCTTTGTTTTAACCTCGTCTTAGGGAAGTATTGTGTAAAGTTGCACTAAATGTGTGAACAAGCTCCAGCCAATATAATGAATTTTTCAATTACCTTAACTCCAGAAATACCCCATGTGGCTTCCTGTGTTTTAGGATAATGCCATCGAATGGGTTGTCATAATTATACGGGTTACTGGTTCTCCTTTGAATTTCAGTTGCATGTTACTTTGAAAAATGTGTCCCATCTACTTCCATTCATCAACTGGGCTGTCATTTTGATAAAAAGTCATTTTCATTGAACGATCAGGCGTTTTCCAGCCCTATGAACTCCTCCGGAGGTGTTACCTATCGGGTAACACGAAATTCGTTGACACCTACTCACAGGTATCGGAATTCCCAGTGGGGTGGTGTTGTTTAACTGCGCGTTGCATACCTTGTTCACGGTTCTCAGTTTGAACAAGGCACTTCTCAGGTTATAGATACTGGCTAATAGTTGGATTATTGAAATGCCCAATTGTCCTACAATTAATGTTATTACTGGTTTTTAATTTTGTAGAAAACGCCTTAACTTTAGAGTATTCAAAGTAGACATAAATTTTGTGAGGTCTATACTCTTCTTCCTTTATCTCCCCTTCACTGTCACTTGGTGCATTTTCCGGAACAATTCCTCGTAAGTCATTCAAACCATAGATTCTGACCTTCGTTTAAAAATTTCGCATGTTTGTTCTACAACAGTTATGCTGCTGTGCTCGTACACGCCCCACTTCCAAATAGACAGAAACCGATCAATTTAATCCCTACCTGTGACTATTTTTAGTGTCGGTTGGATAATGCAGGACATCATCGGCGTTTTTATAATTATCGAAATTTTGACTGACTTCTCGGTTCTAGTTTCCTTTAAGGTGGGTTCTAGCGTTTTATTTTGACTCCAAGTATATTTTGAGTTAATTGTTTTTTTTAAATACATTTTTAGCTGATCTGTGCTGGCTTCTTTGTCTTCGTTGCGTATGACGTATTTTTCGTTTTCCTAACCCCCTTCTTCGGTAAGGTATGTGTTTGATGTACACGTTAGAACCATTTGTGTTAGCAGAACTTTCATTTCCCTTGTTAAGCCAAAGTAATTTGGAAAACTTAGGTGATACCTCCACTCAATAGGCCGCCTTTTTCCGACACTGCTTCTTTAAAGTTGATGTTTCGCCTCAGCACTTTTTCTTTTACCCATTGACCATCAATGAGCTATAACTTTATTTTAATGAGGTATCATCTCTTGCTGTAGTTTTCTTAGTTATTTGATCTAATTACGCCTCAGTTGTAGACCTCACCTTTTTGAGAAGGATTCGTAGTTGTTAGTTTCGCGAAGTATAAAAACGTTACCTCAAAATAAGTGCTACTGTGACGATATCGCGCGGGTCCAATCTTACTGTAATTACCTAGCCAGAGCTTAATGCATTTCGAGGACCTTCAAACCTGAGTGTCCGATTTATTTATTTTCCGTAGTGAGCAGTGTATAACAGGTCACATTAGGTCCGTTTTAACACAACTTTGTTCGCCAACTTATTGCCAGAACTAGCCACTTAATTGGTGCTTTCATTTGGATCTAATAATCTATGGTTAGTTCATTTTTGTAAATTTTGATAAATAGTTTGTAATTTCAAATTATCGGATGGCCGTTTGTGAGCATAGTCATGCGTTATGGTCCCAAAAATGCCATCTTTTACCTTAAAGGTATGCATTTTTAAACAATCAGCTAAGTTTTATTGTCACAATTCCCTTTTTTTTAAGTACTTTTGTCTTTTCTAACAGGTCAAACTAATCTCGAAAAAAAAATTAATGCGTGTGTCTGAATTTTAAAGCTTCAGTTAATCAAATGCTGATTTTTCTTCGTTAAAAAAACCAGTGGCGTTTCCATCGGGTGCCTGTGTCCGAATGCGTGGTTTTAACTTCCTTGTTCCAAGGTTCTTAAGTAAACTAAAGGACGTGCCTATAAAGGAGGGGCAATTTGTCTCCAGGTGCACATAGGGCTGTCGCAAAAGACATGTTCGCCTACAAAAAAGAAAGCCATGATTAGGCAAATATTCGTGGGCGCGGCGCCTTTGAGATTGCGATAAATCATTTAACGCGACATCTGAACCAAATTAGGGACGAAGTTCCTAGCAAGGTCTATCTAAAAACACACATAACAAAGGCAGACGTTACTGTTGCGCTAAAGTAATATTTTTTGTGTTTCATGCTTATTTTATGCTGACGTAATTGCCTGTTTATTAGGCGCGTTTGGGTGCTATTTACGATATTTTATCCCTACCTGAATGACTTTCCTAATGTCACTGGGCGATTGTTACCATTTTTCACTTAAATTTGTAGACGATTTGCATTTCTGGAATCGAATTTTTTGCATTTGTTGATGAGTTTTCTCTTGTAAATTTTATACTAAGTTTGGTACCTGATTGCTTGAAAATACCCACGCTAATAAAACTTGTTGGATGAAAAGTACTGCACAACACCTGGGGCCGTCACTAAGACTTTTTAACTTGCAGAACCAGTCGAATGCTTCAATTACGCTGCCATCGAATTCCCACGAAATTCTCACGCGTAATCGACGCAGTATCGCGTCCCCGGGGGAAAGCATAATGGAAGCGGTGGCCACGGGATCTGCGGGCTCGTCAGGTGAATTAATGCCTCTCGTATTCAAGGTATCCATGCACATCTTTGCGAACGAAATCAATTTGTGTCACAATAGTAGGGACTACGTCCTTCTCGGCTTCGGGGATGCCATCCTCCCAGGTTTGTGGAGTTATTTTTTTTATGCACCGCCTAACATGGGCGAAACGTTACCTGCATTATTGTCAGGGATAATGTACACTAAAATCCTTTTTCTTCGGAGATTTATTCTTTGTGTGTATGAATATATTTAGTTTAGTCAGTGTAAACAAATAAACGTTGTGGTGTTTACTTTTTAGGTGTTCTCTGCGTTTTGCTTGCTTTCTACGATGCTTGCTGGAAACGGAGGGTGCCATGGAATTTCCTATCCTCATTATTAGGTGAGTCGAGTCACTCTATCCGGAAGGTTTAAGTGTGAACGCTCTGTGAATGTTGAAAATCAAATCATTATGCAGCCTAAACCATCGAGTATTCTTTATTAGTGGTTTGATTTACACTGCCTTCGCCCAACTATTTCTCCGTTTGATTTGAAGCAACATGCATAAACGTCATTTGTAATACATAAAAATATTACATTAACAGAAGTACCAATGACTATCCTGCTCTTTGAAACTACCGATTTATCCACAAACTGCTGCATTTCAGGCACCTCAGAATGACATTACTAATTGATTTATCCAGAATTAAATGACTTGTTAGGGACGTGATTGCCGCTCCTTGTCTGAGGCCACCAAAAAGATTTGCCTTAAGTCGTTGCCTACAATTGCAGTGTTGTTACGGGAAGTTTTGAGTTGTGATGTTCTGCATAAATGACAGTCTGTTTATTAGATTTGTTGTTGGCCCCAGCATGTGATCTTGAACCACGCCGGGGCCACTGAATTAACTCAGGCCCGACTACACTTCCCTGTTACCCGCGATGAGGAAAAAGACCGGAGAGGACGTGTTTGGTCGGATTAGCGAGTGTTAATCAGCGTGATTCACAACAGATTCATCTGTTTTCCTATGGATGTGCACTACATTGCTAAAGTGGCTGGCTTCAACAAATTGAACCTGTAGTTGTCTCATTTACAGGCGTTTCCACGTGCTTTTCGTGATGTGACTAGTTTTTTTTTGTGTGAGCGTCCAGGTTAAGCTCGTATATGATTTTCTCGAGGTAATGAAGCGCGCTTTTGCAGGAGCATTGGCGCCAAGCTGCATCTCAGAAGTGTAATGAGCCTCCGATGCTTTTGTCGTTAATCTTGAAAAATCATTCCATAAAATATACAAAGCGAGTAATTTACATTTTTAATGCAACTAATGCATGGTTTATTCTCCTAAACTATTTGAACCAAGTTGCTTGCTCTGGTTACTAGATCATAACTGATTCCAGTGATTCGAAAGAGTGTTTTTGTCATTTTGAAGTCAAATGCATCCACTCTCTGCCTTAGTCAAGTTAATTACTGTGTACTTTAGGTTACGCTCTTGGTGGTTTGGTTGCTGCTGGTGTTCTTTTCGGCACAAAGTTGGCTCAGCCGGCCCTGCTTTACCTCTGTCCCCTTACCCTGGGTACGACAGTCTTGTGCGCTTATCTGCGTGGTGGGTGTGCTGAACTTCACGGTCTCTGGAGCACTAATTTGCCCGCGCTCATAACCACTTCGAGGGTTTTAGATGAGGACACGATGAGGTCGGACGAGCGCGCGATTTACCTTACCTCCTCCACATTGCCAGACCCACAAACCAACGCTCCCATCGACGTATGGAAAAAGGGAGCATTTCATCGTGATCGTTTTGCTAATGCATAGGTTGTGGATTCTTACAGATGCTGTGCAGTTTTAAATAAACCTTTCCCAATACTTACCCATATGAGCGCAACATTTAGTGCCTCTTCATTTGGGTGTCTTTAGTTTCCTCGGTTTCTAATCCTTATATTCTAATTTAGTTTCAGAGGTTTTAGAAAGTATAGAAAATTGATAAAAAACGGGATGAGGGCTATTTAAAAAGATGTTTGGGGCAAATCAACTGTGTAGTCGATATTCCACCCCTCATGTATAGGTTTATGGCTTTCCCGTGTCGCTCAACCGCTACTGCAAGTTTCATTATATTCTAGTAAAAATCCAGTTAGCGTGAGGTTCCTCCACACCGTCATTATCTAATCAAATTAGCCTGAAAGTTAACATTCATCGAGTTTTGCTTACTTGCGGTTGCTTATAGTGCCTGACAGTATTTGCTCTTAGTGGTAACTTCTATAGGACAAGATCTTATCATTCAACTCCTATAGTCCAATGCATGGGGACGCAGGTTTTTTTATATGGAAGGCTAGATTTGAACATCTACTGTTCAGTTAACGTGTTCTCTAATCTTCCACTTTTTAACAACATTCTTTCTTATTGTAATTCTGGTCCAAACTTACAGAGATACGAAATGCTCTAATTGCCGTCTCAGTCCACCCGCTACCTCCGAAATGGTTAATGAATTTGTGAAACACTCTGATTTCACCGCTTGGGAATAACTAATCTAAATATTCACTTGTATGCCGAACAGTGCATTTCCAACGTTCGTTACGAAATGCATCTAAGTGAATCTGACTGCGGTTCGTGCACAATTTGGTAACTGCACCCTAGTGACGGCCTGTTTGACCAAAACGAGCAGAATCACACGGCTTTCCTAACGATGCGTTGAATGAGATTGGTGTTTCTACACAAAAAGTTCTAATGACTGTGTTGTGAAGTTAAATCAAGTAATGATTTTTTATAAGGTAATGGGTCGATAAAGCTGAAAATGTGTACTTAGTTTCTGTAATAACTTTGCGTAAAATTCGATTGATAAGGTAGTATCTAACCTATTTTCTAGCTCAAAAATTGTAAAATTCTCGCTTTATTAGTCATTATTAGTCTGTAGGCGTTTTTCTTGAAAATATCGGCTGATGGTAAACTCCATCGGAAGCCCTATTCGAATCACACGCCAATGTAGCCATCCGTAAAAGTGCTAATCATGAATCCTTACCACTTGTAGGCCGCACCGTAACAACTATCGTAGGCACCAGATTTGTGTTCCATCTTTTCTGAAATTCGCAACGTCCTGAAGTTCGTGCATAAGATCTTGTGAGTAAAGTTGCACAAAACATTGATGAATTATGGAGGCAAAATAGTTTACTTCTGGTTGTATTAACTGCTGGGGATCCACGATTCCCCAAGATTGGTTTCTGATTTTATTTGCATTAATTTATTAACATTTGTTTTGTTACGCTTTTATCAAGTCAAGGTCAACCTTGACTTGAGATAGCTTTCAATTTACT
>UXSR01000404.1:0-36470 GCA_900604375.1 Mesocestoides corti
ACCACTAATTACACATTTCCTGAGACACAATGTCGGCACCAAGGACAAAATGCAGTGCCATCGAATGTGCTGTTTAGCGGTTGCCATCGTAAACTCTGCCCTATTCTGAGAAGTTATGTAACTCCAGCAGATTTGTCGTCCGATGTTCTGAAACCCTGCGTCCCATCCTTTCAAAACTACGAAAGAATGCGAAAATATTTTCTTTTAGCATACTTTTGCTGTTTAACGTCTATGCTTTACCCTGTTAATTGTCGTAATATTGGTTGTTTAGGACAATACATACACGTTGTAGAACCTTCCGGATTGTCCTTGCTCTTCATCTACTCCATTGTTAACACTGCTCGTGTCTTGTCGTAATATCTGCTTAGTAGAGAAACCCCAGACATCAACTTTCGATACTCCTCGCCGCCTCATCGGCCGCCTCGTCACCACTCCGTGCATCCCAGACTGCCCTCATCCTCCCTCAACCATGATGGAACCCCCGCGCCCGTGGAGTCACTTCCCCCTCCTCGTCCAGTCCCCTTCGACGGCGGCGTGAGTGAGACGCCCATCACGCCCACAACCGTCTGGCCTCGACCCTCCATTCCTCCGAAAACCTTCTTCCTGGCCAAGGATAGGGCAAGTTGTTTTTTGCGTGTCTGTGTGTGTGCGTGCGTGCGTGCAGGTGGTACCTTCCGAGGCCTTGGTGAGGGTCCTGGAGTGTTGTAGACGTACTTCGACGAATCTCAGATGCGTTGAAGTGGACTCTACCTAGATTTCTCCAGGTAGGCCTCTGCTTTTGAGACAATCGACTGTCAGTCAAGTGACTACACACTTGGCAAGTGATTGACCGTGGCACAGTAGACAGTAGGTTTGCGAGCGGCGCCTTGTTCGAGTCCCACCTCTGCCTATCTTTTGCCATCTTCTCGTGTATTTGTCCTACCGTGCTTAATATCCATAACAAGCATAGTATTAGGCGGTAACATTCACAAGGCATGTAGGCGTTTTCATTACTCTATAAGAAGAGAACATCGTGGAAATCCTCGCCTGGTCGTCAAGTGTGTCAAGCAACAAGTAAAAATTTGCCATGGGTTTTCTCAAAAACCAAGTCCAATGTGGAGGGCGTCCCTCAGCCTAGTACAAGGCCAAATCCCTGTGATTCATTTAAACCCATTTTCAGCAACAGAACGGTGAGACTTCCAGTGGATTTGCTCCTGGCCACCCACCCATTTGTTGGATGGCTTTGTTCTCCAGACTTCATCAGTATGGAATTTCTGGAATCTAAGTTTAAACAGAGCTCAAAGGTTGTGCGGACCGGCATTGTCATTGGTTGGAAGCCTTCTACGATTAATCTAGTCTTTCAGCAAGTGTCTTGCGCCGTTGTGACGTTCTACTAATCCGTAAACCTCTCAGAAGGTATGACGTACCAATTTTAAGCAAGTTTTTAAACTTGGAAAAAAACGTCGGTGTTCCACAGATAACCGAGGCTGTGAATACGAAGCTCAGCGCATCAGGATGTCGACAATCTCCGTGCTGGTGCGGATTCTTACGTTTTGAGAGCAAGCTCCTAATGCCTGAGCAATCCACTCTTCGAAATAGCGTTGTTGGTAACTGGCTTCGCTTGTCTGTTTCTATCCGCTTCGAAATCGATCGAGGATCTAGTGGAGGTTGGGATGAATTTTCCAAACAACGCCGACTTCAGCTGTGTACAAAGTCGCAACAGCGACGTTCATCCACGTGATTGGTTCAATCAACGCCAGTAGCTCTATTCACTCACTTTACGCTGTCATCTGAGCGATAGTTATTCTCCGTTCCTAAAATGGACTTGCATTTGTTATCAGGGCATTTTAATCGATAAATTCCACCTCTCTTGCTGCAACAACCCTTCCTATTTCGACTTCCCAAGTTGAGTGGTCCCGTCTGGTGACTCGTGACGAGGCCGAACCGAGACGTTGAAAGCTCGGTGGAACGTCCTTGCACGGATCGTTGTCCAGTCTGTGAGTTTGTACTGTTAGGATGGATGCAAGCGATCGACAACGCTATCTGGATCACGCAATCAGACAAGCTCAAAGCACACCGAGTCCTGCTCAGACGAGCGATTGAACCTGGGCCATGTAGATCGGCGAAAAGAGCTCCTCGATCCTGTCTGACCACCCTTTATGGGCACCACTTCCTGTTGTCAAGGTCGACGCCTCGATCGTGGAAGGCCGACGTTTTCGATTCCCCACGTGACGACAAATGATCTTCCGGTGGCGACTCGTTCCCTCGATTGAGCCGTTAGTTGGTTGGAGGGGGGGGCAAAACGGTTGGAATTGTCGCTTCTCAATCACATCCTAGCGCCAACCACCGTTTTCTCCGAGGGCCACATGAATTTCCTTGGCCAGAAAAGAGATGTCAGCGTTCTTGTGCAGAACAACCAATTTGCTTTCCAAACCTAGTCAACACGGTTGCAGAAATTTGGCTCAGAATGCACGAAACCGCTCTCAGTGTTTAATCCTATTTGGCTTCGTTAGCGTGTTCGCATCACGCCTGTCGCCGCCCGCCATTACCTCCAGCGGCACGCAAAATCCGACTAATCGGCGGCGAGTCAGGTGATTTGCGCATTCGTCTGGGCCTCCAGTCACGCATATTGTTTCGCGCATGTCTAGCTGTTCGCCGGACCTACACAAAAAAGCTGTCAACCTCGAAAATCTCGCTTTCGGACGGCACGTGACCCCAAATGTGTGTGTGCGTGTGTGTGACTGCCCAATGCACTAATTACCCAGTGTCGTCACGTGACCCACGCTCGTTTTGCCCGCGCCTGGCTCCGCGATCCCCAATGGGGATTAATTGTGTGCCTGTGTCTCGTCGGTCAAAACTTGTAGGGGCCCCGGTATCGATCTGAAACCGTATTGGATGGACTCGGTTACCGGACGTGGATTACCGGGAAATGGTAGGTGCTGTTGCATCGATGTGTTCTTGGACAGGCGTCGACGGAGATGTTGGAGGTGAATCGTCATAATTCACCACGCTTAGCCTCAGCCATTGAAAAGGCTTCCAGTGGATTTGAGGAGCAGGCCCGCACGCGATGTGCCAGAGTTCACACTGTCAATCGCGTTTTATTGGCTCTTAGCTAGTGTATGACTTTATTTTCACGGGATATTCAGATTAAACTTCTATTTAACCTATAAATATTTTCGCGGTTTTGAAAGGATCGGACGCAGGGTTTCAGAACATCGGACGACAAATCTGCTGGAGTTACATAACTTCTCAGAATGTGGCAGGGTTTACGATGGCAACCGCTAAACAGCACATTCGACGGCACTGCATTTTGTCCTTGGTGCCGACGTTGTGTCTCAGGAAACGTGTAATTGATGGCACAAGCGTTTTAGAAGCGGTGATTTCGATCTTAGTGACCAGCCACGCACCCCGCACAGCAGCCTCGAAAGTTTGTGGATGCGCAGTTGCAACCTCAGCTTTATGAACACTCAACGCCAACGCAACAGGAGCTTGCAGTTCGGTTAGGAGTTGTCCAAACAGCATTAGCACCACCAAATGGGAAAAATTCAACAACTTGAAAATTGGGTTCCCCCACGTGAGTTGACTGAACACAACCTAGGTCAACGTGCGAACACACATGCCTCTCACTGCTTGCCCACCGGCAACAAGCTGTGAATGGACTTCTTGTGGAAAATTGTGACGGGTGATGAGGAGAATCTTTTTTTGTTACGAGAATCCCAAACGTAAAATGATGTCGTGGGTAGGTGCCGAGCAGCAACCCAGTACATCGGTGCCGAAACAGAACATCCACTTGAAGACGAATCTCCTCTGTATCTGGTGGGGGAACATGAAGGGTGTACTTTATTGCGAACTCCTACAAACTAAACCATATGAGAGAAGATGATGAGAAAGGGCCATTCACTGGGCAAGGAAGCAGGCAGGTCATACTACTGCCGCTGCATGACGACGCTCGGCCAGCTCACGCTGCTCGCGCGCGACCCACAAGACCCTCTTGAACGTGGGATAGGAAGTTCTGCCACACGTGGCATTTTCATCAAGATCTTAACCCCCTTCCGACTACCCTTTGTTCCGGTCAATGCAATTGCAGCACGCCTTAGTGACTAAACAGTTCAAAACGCTACATGATGTGCATTAATTCGTCGCTGATAACTTAATGGCTTTGACGACGCCTGCAAGTTTATTTCGAGACGGCAATAGTGCGTTTGCTGGGAGATGTGCAGTGTTATAGAAATCGGTGGAAAATATTTTGTATATAATAAATGCACTGAAAATCCGTAAAAGTGAAGTCATACATGTAGTAGTACAAGCTTCCTGTTTTGCACAACTCACAAATGGCCTTGTGGTTGTGTTCTGTGGGTACTTCGATGCATCAGACTAGACCGTTTGGCCACTTTTACGCAAAAAGAGCATGTTTTTACGCCACGTTTGCATGTCTTTATCTTGGGCAGAATCCGCCTCCGATTCCCGCCAAGTCGTTTCAACGGGCTCCCACCCTGCCGAAGCCAAGGGGCGTCAACAACCAGGCGACGCCTCCGCCCGCGCTGCCACCCCGCCGGCTGCCCGTGCTTCAGCCACCCAGGACGCAGACTCCAGTGACGCTGCCTGCTTCCACCCTCGCGAGCTCGGTCCAGCGGATAAGCTCCACGCCGGAGCTGCTCGACGACCTCGGCAGCGATGGCAGCTCCGCGTCGATGAAGACCATGGAGAGTGCCGAGTGCAGCGTCGAGGGATTCACCCTGCTCGGTCTGCATCCGCCTCTGGGGGTCTCACATTCCGACGAAAGCAGTGAGTTGCTAGGCTCTTGCTTGGTAGTCACGAGTTTTGTTGAAGGCTGGTGATATCAGAAACCGCTCCCAGCTAGCAGGGTTACGCAACACAAGGGCGAGGTCACCTCAACTTGGCGCATTCATCCCATTGGACGACTCAAGGTCAAGGTCTCTTCAACCTGACCGTTATAAGGGGCATTGCAGTAAACTCGACACCGAAGTAGCGTCAACGACGGGGTCAACGCTCAACCAGGCTAATTTGAAGGTAGTACGTGCTGCGGCTACAACGCCCGCAGCACGGAATGCGTCATGCAAAACAACTGAACTATCGAGGTGGTCATGAGTCATCGCTCGGTCTAAAATTAGCAGCTCGAGTGGAACGTCTTCAGGCAAAGTGTGCTTCGGAGAACGAGGGCGCTAACGTGGTGGTGTGGTTCAATCGCTGCACCAACAGCTGCAGGCAGTTGTGCGTAACTAGTTGTGTTTCAAGTTGGCATAGTTCGACGAGGCATTGTTGTCGGGGAAAACAACTTCTATTACAAGACGAACGACGGCGAGGGCAGTGGTTGTCACTTGGTGTTCGTGATTAAACTACATCCAGGTGCATCTGTGAGGGGTACTTGACAGAGGTGTGTGGAACCAGCTCGACTTAGCCATGAACTTCAGCCCAACAAGACGTGCATGTGCGACCTTGAATGTTCGCTACAGGAAGGAGATTGTTGTGGCAGGAAACGAGTGGAAAACGAGACACGGGGGCGTCAGTCGCAAATAAGTGACAGATTGGCGTGGGTAATCAAATAGACGCTGCGTATTCGGTTTTGTTCACCTCAACTCGAGTGCACTCATCCAATCTGCCTTCTCGAGGCCAAGGTCACTTCGGCCTGATTGGTTTAAGGCGCATTACAGTATAGTCGACACCGCCCGTGCAAGACACACCGTTGACGAGAAGCGTGGAAGTAGTTTGACATAGCCATGAAATACAACCCCGCAAGATGCACAGATGTGACGTTGATTGCTCGTCACATGAAGGAGATTGTTTTGAAGGATGTTGTTACTCAAGATGGCAGGTGGATCGGTCACGGGGGCGTCATTTGCCAATAACTAACAAAAAAATTGCGCGGAAGAAGTAGCCCTTTAGAATAGTTGCTGCGCGACCCGCGTGGCAAGGGGAGTTTGTGTGCCTAGAATTGGATCTTGGACACATCACACTGGAGATGAACGCTTGAGGTGCGCAAGGTAGCGTTTACTCGCTCGGCTGACAGCTGTGGCCATTTCGAAGCGGTTACGCACCGTGATGAAATAGAACGCCATGCGACTGAGAAGGAGGGTCGGCTTACCGCACAAGCCAATCAAATTGCTAGTAGGCTAGGCGGTCGCTCGGTCGGTCGTGGCGTTCTCATGGTGGTCTTTGCAGCGACACGCAGACAAAACAGCCGTGTGAGTCATGCCAACGCATAGACGAGAAGCGAGTTCCACGTTGCACCAGCATCTGCGTGTATTAGCAACCAAGCAACTGTCGTCGCACCTACCAACGTCATTCACTAAACTCGCCAAATCAGGAGCAAACAGCAGGCAGCGCAGCAACTAAAGTGAACTGTTGCTGCTGCTTCGAGAAACGACCGACAATCGCTCAGATTGGAGTACGGGAAAGAGCGGAAGCACGCGATTTCGACCTAAAAGTGTGCGCGTTGCACCTCCCCTCAAACAGATACAAACACACGAAGCAAGGATTCGTGGGGTAGTCAATTCATCACACTGCTGAACTCACTCGTTCGAAGCCGCCGGACGACCGGATCCGGGGTTCTCGGTGGGTCCCATGCTGCGAGAGTAAGTGATCGCCGGTGGACCGGGTATTCCATCTGTGGAGACCTTCTCCCAGAGCTTGGCAGTGCTCTTGTCCAACTTCAATTGATTCGCCTTCTAGATGGTACATAAAAAACCGCTTATTTGATTGGTTGGTAGCGCAGCCCAACTACAAAAGTTGTCTTCCCGAATCCACTGAAACCACCTCCTCTTCCACTGGATCAAAAATTGACAATTTCACTAACATCGGTCCCATTCTTCAGACATCAGCAGGTTTCCGGGTTCCCAGTGAGTACATATATTTGCCAAAAGAAACCAAACAACACACCAACCACGGTTGTAGGGATGTCGTAGCAAGCAATACCACACATACGTACGCACGCACGCAGCCGCACACACACACATACGTGAGTCAATTAGACTAAATAACGCTGGTACCAAACCAAACGCATTGTCACACCATTTGGGCTTGCTAATTTGCATATAAACACAATGTGATTCCGCATAAGTGGTGCTTCAATGTGTGCCTATATCTCGAAGCCGCTCATTCTCCCCACGACTTACTCATCCTCTTAGTCACTAAACAGGCCAGAAATCATCGCGCCTGTCAAAAGTCGCGTTAGAGAATGAGTGCGGGATTAGGCGAGCAACAAATACGCCAAGCAGGAAAACAGAGCAAGGGTGACCCAAAGGAACTCGTTGTTACGACAGCTGCCTCAACAACCAATCAACAGGTGAGTGCGAAAGAATGCGTTCCCTTGGTGATCACGTGGGCTTAGATTCCACTAGTCAGTAAGTAGGAAGATCTCCGAATCTGACGAGGTCACGATGAGTAAGAGAAAAATGAGCTACAATAATCCACACCAAACGACCAATAACTCGGTGGCCAGCGCGAGACGCACCAGGGCAGCCTTTGAGGTGAGTTTGCTCCACTGCTGGCCAAGTTTGCGTCGAAATCGGCTATTGGTGGTCATTGAGCGCTTGCACGAGATCCAACGAAGGTCACCGAAGTTGGGCTTGTTGGAGGGATTGTGTTGCAACCGCTCCCTGCACTTGTCCGCGAGGAGGTGGGCTTGAATTTCAAAGTCGTCGGCTGTGTGCGTTGAAAGGCGGTCGTAGAGGAACTACAAAGGCAATTGAGTGAATGCCTTCAGAAGAGGAGTGAGTTAGTTGGAGCACACAGCCGTTTCGGCCAGATTGGGGCCTCATCAGCACGTCAGAAGGACCCAGTTCAACAGAAACAAAGATCAAGGTATGGAGAGTATTAACACCTACGCAATGGATCATCTGAGATTCGTAGAGCTGTACAAGGAACGGTTCCAACGGTGGACAGGCTTGGCAAGCGACCATCTGGCGGAAGTCCACTTGTCCTGAAGGCGATGTGCACTGTCGAAAGTAACCTGAAGACAGCAAAACACACACACACACACACATAGTGATGCCAGGCATTAGCAACGGTGGGAAACGTTGTGCTTTAAGTACGTGTATGTAATCGTTTTGCAGAGAAGAGGGTTAACAACGCCACAGGCTGCCCCTCCTCCAAAAGCCATTCGTGCTATTTCCCCACAAGCTCCGTAAACACAAGCACATTTAAACGCCCACAAAGCATAACTCTAGCGGATATTGGGAAAGTTAAGGTGGGTTCTGTTTAATTAATGCTCAATCCATTTTCGGCTTTCCCGTGGATGCAAAAAAAAACAAAGCACGTCGTGGTATTCTTACCCAGGAGGTTAACGAGAATGGCGAAGAATGGCTTGGCTCGCTGTGCTAGGTAATTCTGCATTGGCAGCTTGGAGGTCTTCCACGGCGCGAACTCGTTGCTCTTGGAGTTCATCGCGGACTTGAGGAAGCGCTTACTGTCGGAGAACTCCACCCCGAAGAATTCCAACTTTAGGAAAAAAGAAAGCGAACAAGACCCACCTAGCGATGATCGGGATTGATATGGCAACAGTCAGAAAGCAAACTGGGCACTTACGATTGCAGCAGGCACGTCCTCACGGTCAAGGTCGGCATCGGGCATATTTACAAGTATTCGCTGTCCGTCCAAGTCCACCACGCGAGTACCATAAGTAATGTACGGTTTTGCTGTCTGCCGTGGGAAGAAAAATCGATTCAGTAAAATAGCAGGCCAACCAATAAAAAGAGTGCGCATCTGTCCAGCTATCGGATTGGACAGAGAAGCTACTCGACACTACTAACAAGGTTACTCAATGGCATGACCCAAGATGCAAATCGACTCCAAAGATGTGCCACGGTGTCGTGAATCTCACAACACGGAAGCTGAGGTAAAACGTCAGAAGTTTCTAACCTCGGATCCATCGGGTTCGGATAAATTAGCCAATCACAGTGACGCGCCAAGGATGCATGACGTCGAAAGAAGATCCTGATAATCCACTAAACTCATAACCACAATACCGTCCAATAGCAGCTGGAAAAAAGCCCTTCAACGCAAGACTGAAGGCCACGATTCCCTCTGACACCAATGGTAGATCCGAGTTCTTGACTTAAAGAACAAACAACAGTAGACGAGGGTTCGAGCGTTTAGAATACAATCTCAAACGTGACGTGACTCTCAGTGTGTATGTAATCCTCGCTGTCAACCTTTCATCGCTTCCAAATCCGGTTTCATTGGATCCTAAGAGCAAACCGATGACAGCTCAATCTTGCGCATTGATGCAATTCAGTTGCCAACGTAGTTTGTGGTGGTCCATCACGATATTACTGGTGATTCCTTTGAAACTAGAAACATTTTCGTTGCGTTTAATATGCATACCACAAATGTCACTTCCTTGTGTCATGCGAACCACTATTAATTAACGCGTAAGCCAAATAGCAAGATTCTTAACAAGTAAATGCACCCTTTAAGTGATTTGCAGGTGTTAGACGTCTAACAACGTCCTTACAATCCTTCGGACAACTGCAAGAGCACAAGTCGATTCAATTATGGTTTTGAGTAAGTCATCATCTGCTACGATATGTCGGCTAGAACGACGTTGGCTATCATCGAGTGAAATGTCTCCACGGCGGAGTGTTTTAAACTAATTCTGAACGCGCGAGTTCCCGTTGAAAGTGTACCTCGACGCTGACGCACACACCCGTTGGATCTGTTGGCAGCACAACACGACACTGCGGGGCTCATAGTAGCGCGCTAGTGGACAAATGCGTTGGTGAGGAGAAACCCGCCCAACACACGACGAGGAGAAAGAGAGAGAGAGAGAGAAGGGGGTAATTGTGGTGGTGGCCTTGAAGTGAAAACGTCCCAAGTTGAATTCCCCACATTTTACGTGGTGACCTCAGGTCAGGTGTTTGCAGTCACGGTGGCATGATCAACGTGCAAGTAGCACACGAGGACACCCAACAGTGCATTGTGATCTTTAAATACACACAAAAACAAGGGTTGCATTGCCCCAGGTCCTCGAAAACAGGTTAAAAGCCAACAAAAGAACATGCACGCACATACACACACAATGGCCCCGTTGTTTTTTGTCGCGATTACCCTTAATTAGTTTCTACGAGTCAAAAGTCAGCGGTTTCGTGAGACGATCCGATCTCGCAAACATGTCGACAATTTCGTTACGCTCAACCTGGCTGCGTAGTTTACCGCAGTTCTCAACTGACTCTCGCTAGCACTACCTCGAATTACGAATTCTCCATCTCGTCCACCACAGCATCTCACGCCAGGACACCAACAGCGGACGTTTCAATGGAAAAGAGGGTTGTGCCATCGACATCGACTTCTCGCAATGACCTCAATTGTCACCGAACCAAGCCCTTGCTGTAGGAATAAATCGGGTTTCGATAATGGTGACCCCTTCTACAGATTAATGTGTTGTTGCACGAGGTCCTTACAAGAAGCCTGGAGCTCAGTCAATTGACCAATGAGACTGCGTCGATCGGATTGTGTGCACGTTTTGATTGGACGACAAACAGGTCACAGTGCCACTGTGATTTTAAAAAAAACCAACCCCTTTTCAAGACATACCTCGAACATACACGAGTGGATCCCGGCAATGAAGGGCACTGGAGATCTAGAGGAAAGCCAAGGGGGGGTTACCAACACCGGGAAGCGAACTTACTCGAGGACCTGCAAAAATTTCCTAGATAACACCGGATAGATGGGCGAGACCCTAGTAGGGGGGGGGAAGGTTGTGCTACACCAAAGTGGTCTTACCAAGAGAGGGGGTAGAGGAGGGAGACAGCAGCGATTATGCTGTAGGTGAGACGTTGTCGGCTCTTGGAGTAAAAGAGAATGCTCTTCTCTAGAAGCATGCTGAATTAAAAAAGGATGAAAAATCATTTGGATCGCTCCTCGTCCATTCTATCGTTATAGCCTCGAATGAGAGACTCGTGGGTGGGTCAGCAGCCCCTACTAACTGCATTGGGATTGGCTTCATTCGAAAACCACAAGACGGCAGCACACCAAGTTTTCGATCCACACCGAAACAAACACACCCCCCCCACACACACACACCCCAGTTAAGGTGACCAAACTACGACGGCCTGGCTGTGAGGGGAAAGGCACATAACCGTTCGTACCTTATGAAGATATCGATCCATTGAAGCGGCTCCAAGGACGAGTAGTACTGCTCAAAAGCTTTCTAGAGAAGTTCGGGTGAGACGAAACGCGGCACATTTACCAGATAGTATGGGTGGCTAGGAGTTGGAATGGGCAATCGAATATCCTATAAAGGCAAATTAGAACAAGAGAGAGCAATCAGCTGGCGAGGCTGGTATTAGACCATCCCCAGGAACAAGTGAAATACGCCAACGACAACACTCCACACTCGACTAGATACCAGGAAAGCGCATTAGGGCAACAAGCAATTACGTGCAAGAAGAAGCGTTTCGCAAGGCTGCGTGTTTGACAGCGTTAAGGTGAAGGCATGCATTAGAGAAAGATCGGTAGTCCGAGTGGTGTTATGCTCTTTTTGCCTCAAAACTCACTCGATGATACTCAGGGTAGCCGTTATCCGCAGTACACCAGTACTGCAAAGTCAAAATTTAGTTGATTTTGAATGCTAGGCCTGCATTCCAGCCTGTGATTTTACACAATTTACAAGGAAAACAGAAGTGCAAGAAAGGCAGGTCAATTCGAGACCACGGAAGATGCATACTCGTACGCACGGATAAAGCAGGAGTGGGCATGACAGGAAATTGGGAAAGCAAACCAGAGACAACGAAAGGAAAAAAAACACCAACCAACCAATCAACCAGCCACCTCCACGCACAGACAAACCGACTGGACGGTGCTCAGAGCTTACCGTGGGTGGACTTCGAACTAGGAGGCGCTGAAAACAGTTCCAATGCATTCACAAGGGGCATTGGTATGTGTGGCAAGTAGGATCAAAAGTTATGCACAATTGATTTCACACCATCCTCCCAAACTGTTGAAGTATTCCACATGCCGAAAACGACCCCGGGTTCCCATTGGGATACTCACGCTACAGCTGGCTGTACGATGCGCTCAAGGCAGACATTTAAGCTCAGGAAGTAAAAGGTTAGTTCTGGGGAGCCTGAAGGACTTACTACAACACACATTTCAACAGGATTTATTGACAACGCTATTTTTAGCAGGCAGTGGTGTGGAGGAGAGAAGTTCCTTACAAAGCGCCTCGTTATTCCTGGATGCCAAAGCATGCTACAGAACAATCGACCCCTAAACACTTAAACAGACATGTAGTTGCGCGTGTGGGAGATTTTACCTCGATTTGGCATAAGTGGTCTAGTACTGAAACGAGAGAAGAGCAGTTGACGCTCGCCTGCAATTTTGCTGAAAGAAGTTGTTTCGAGATTTAGAACAGACTTTACATTAATGAAATGCTGATTCGATGCATAATATGAAGACTGGAAGACCAAAATGCAGCCGCGATGCTTTGAGAATGGCGCGATTTAACTATAGCTTTTGCGTAAACCATTGATAGGTAAGGAGAAATCAATGGAAACCGGAGGGGAGCGTGACGCATTATCGCTAGTGTGAGTCGACCAGTATATGTCAAAAAGCAGGGCGGTACGATTGCTTAAAAAGTGCAAATAAAAAATGGATACAGCAAAGAGGAGTTACAATGACACTAAGCATTGTGCCTTCATGAGGAAAAAATCAGCCCAGTGTCTTTTAATGTCAGGATGAAGGAAACGCAATTCAAAGAAAGGATTTCAAACGTACCTGATCGGGAGCATTGGGAATGGGATAAGGGATGGAGATCGCATTTTTCCTGCTTGGGGGAGGTTTAATTTCTCGCAATTTATCAAGAAACTGGTTAAGAGTAGGTATCCACTGTGGTTTGTACAGCTCTTTCGATTTAACCTCCTCCAAAAGCCGGTGGAAGCAGTCAAACCAGGGAAGGTAACTGAAAACACACAGGTGCAGCTAAGTCGTGATTAGAACGCGAAACAATAAATGAAGAACGAGTGCTCATACCTACTGAAACAGAAGAAATGTTCTTCGGTGTTCTGAAGACAGTGGACATATTCGCAACGACCTTCACCATCGGTGAACAGAAGAACGTAATATTCGCAGAAATTTAACCTAATGAGTGTGTGAGATAATAAGAATTAATGCCCACTGTCTGCAGCATGCTGGACCAAACTCAATGACGCGATTTACAAACTCAACTCCAGTCGAATCCGGGAACACATATTTGGCTAAAAGGGAGAAGCAAAACATCAATCCACTGCAAAGGTAATACAAGACAGAAATTTGAAATTAGTTCACCAACCGAAATACTTAGGCCATTTCGACCCCGTATCAAGATAGAGGAAAACCATTTTTTTAACCTCTATCGATAAAATGAATTTAGTGAATGAATTTATACCTACAATTTATTAAAAATTGCCTGAAATAGGGGATATATCAGTTATCAAAAACACTTGCAGTAGACCGAGACAATTTAGAGAACGTACGTAGACTTCAATCTATATAATCTACGCCGAGTCCTGAGCGGGAAAATTGGAGTCATTTCGAATTGGGTGCAATTAAGAAATAAAAGATGCAAAAAGGGCCGTGTATAAACCAAGGTTTGTCAAGACTTCTTGTATGGGTTAACTTTGATACAAAAACATTGTAGTTGAGTTTCATAAAGGAAAGGACAATCTAAGGATACTAGCCGATGTCTTAAAATAAATTTATACGGCAAGAACTAAAAGTACTTACTATTTCCAGTGTCATTTTCATAGATAAGAAAAAAGTTAAAAATTCGATCGGCATCCCTAAAAGCAGATTAAAAAAGGGAAGGACAAACCTATAAGCGAGATCAACCATCTGAAAGAAGCCACCCAATCAAGGGAAGGGCAAAAACATTTGAAAATGCAAAGTTTATGTTAAACAAGTAAAACACTGGTGTATAGACAAAGCCAAAAATTAATTTTATTATTAACAACAAAAAAATTAATTTTTCACCAGTATGTCTAAAGCAACTGTAATTCTAGACAAAATTTCTTTGGGGCCTAAATCAACCGAAACGTTCCTGCTTTCAATGAATGGTGCAATTAATAGAATTTAGAAGAGATTTGATTTCTACATAAAAACTTAGGCCATTTTTACTGCTAGCTTTGTGCTTAAGTAAACACATGCATAGGTTCTTCAATTCCTGCCTGTCGGTCTACTAGGACCTACGGTGCACTCTCAAGCAAGAAGGGAATTATTCCACTGGAATTTTTTTGCACAATTCGAAATATATATTTGACGATATTGTTAAGCCCAATATAAAAATTAGTTGACAGAAATGGTTAAGATCCCTGCGCTCTCTCGCCCTCGAATAAACGACCGCTAAATGCAATAATTGAGTGCCTTTCCAGAAGCAAACGATCACATGTGGTGGCAAAATATGAAAAAAGAATTGACAGCCTTAAATACAATTCCACCAAATTTAAATTTATTTTAGTTACTGATTTCTTCAAAAAATCCCTTTTTTGCTTATCGGGAAAACTAATATTGTGGGGCATTTGGAGTGAAATCGCAAATAATCTGCAAACACAGAACTCGGGAGTATTTAAATGTTAAAATACCATTTAAAGAAATTGTTTTAAAATATTACTCAAAATATTCTAAGTATATTTGTTAAATATAATCTCCATCGTAATTCAATAAAATATGAAGGTTTTAATTATGCCACACGCAGTCAATGTTTTTTATTTTTAACATCTAACTGTGAGATATACTTTCCTGATATCCCTTTTGTTAAGCCATTTGTTTTGATAAAGTTTTTTAGAACTGGAAAGTTATATCCTGGTATCCTACATTTCTCTTATGTCCTTATTAAACGGCTCTTGTACTTAAGTGCTGTATTTGGTTGCTCCCGCATAGAAAGTTGTGGTTTTCAAAGGAAAGTGCCTAGATTTCAAAATTGAATTTTTGATCCTTGTCTATTTCAGGATTTTAGGCTAAGTGCATTCAGTACAGAATAATTTGTGTTTATTAGCACACCTTTCTCAGTACCATGACTAAATTACTTTTTCTTAAATACTCATCTTAGTATTGTGCAGTGAGCCAAAATAAAACGTAAGGATGCTGTCTAATAAGGTAGTGGTGACCTTTGATATTTTACATGTGTATGAAAAATGTGACAGAATCGCTTTCACAAAGATCTATTTAGTTAGGTACTGAAAATTTATTTAAAAGTGAGTCTGTTGTGTAATTGGTCAGAATTTTTCGCGGTGTGTTTAGTTGACTTGGGCTGGATTTTCCACATTTATGTCGTTGAAATCTGCTATTGACAATTTGGTGAGTATTTTGTGTACGATTCTGATTATGAAAAACCATATTCTAATTATTTCTTTTTTCACGGATACGACAGTACAGAGTGTCCGATAACCATTAAATTCTTTGATCAAATCTGGTTTCGCCTTTCTCGATTGTTTCGCTTTTCGAAGGCATTTTGTTGTTATAATGTTCACCCGCTCTTCATTGATGTCGCCCTACTATCATAGTTTTACTTTTATATCTAAATAACCCTTTTCCATCGTATTTATCGTTGATTATTTTGCGCCCTGTTCTACAACAAAAAGTCAACCTCTAACTTCCCTTTTTGACTGATGTTGGAGGCTTTTGTATTGGCTGTAAGTGCGTCTATTTATGCCAGTTTATCTACTAGAAGTGTCGCCTTCGGTATTTTTAGCGTGTCTTTGTTAAAATTGATCCTTTCTTAGATGCATTCATGTGATCAATTGGCACTACGCTTTTGGGTTACTTGTGGTACCAAGGTTATTAGAAAAATTATCGTGGTTAACTAAAGGGGTACAAACGAACGATGTTCAATCTTAATGCATTTGAATTTTATAATTCGTATTGTCTTGACTTGTCACTATGAAGCTAGTCCTGTCATCCACGAAATTTCACACTAGCTAAATGTGTCTTTGTGTGGGTGTGAGTAGACGCACGTAAACACCTGTAACGTTTGTCATGGTATTTCTGTGTGACACTTTGTTAACTTGAAGACACTTTCCTCCACAGACAGTAGTCTATTTTTGAAAGGATTCATTCTGGAGTTCGTGTTTGGTAAAGTAATATTGTTAAGCCGAAATATTAAGTGATGTACAACTTCCATCTGATGACGCCCTGCATTTCACGAATGCTATTAAAATCATTTTAATACAAGACGGACTTCTCTGTAAGAAGCCCAACGAGAGAACGAATGGGGCATTAATAGAATGAGTGAATCAAATTCATGATAGGTATAGCCTGATTCGTACTCAACTCCGATTAAATTGCATTTTTACCAGTAATTTCTCTAAACCGCACGTAAATTTACAAAGCATTACTTTTTGTGCAGAAATAAATTTACTGCTTGGAAATAAGGTAATGCAAGTAACTGTAACGTTCAGTGCTTGGTGTCTAAGTCGTTTAACTTTTTAGTTTTGAGGTGACTGCTTTCGAGGCTTGTGATTCAGCTAACCAATAACCTCTACTGTTCGTTGCTCAGTAGAAAACTCCAGTACAGGAATTACGACGAAAAACCTGCATAGTCGGTGCTGTGAGTCGTTCGTGCATCATGCTCATAGTATGCCTCTTGGAAATCGACTTTCTCTCTACCGTCGAATATTTCCGCTATTACTGGCAAATTGCCTTGTTTTTGGCCCGAATTCTGCTAGGAATGCAATGTTTGTACTTTAAGTAAATTTCACCCTTATAAATTGGTCTGCACTGTACTTATCGTGAAAATCTGATAAGGTTTTGCTTATGGACTAGTTTTTTAACGCCAAGTTGACTACACACTCAAACTGCCAGGCTTCAGCTACGACCGTTCTCTCGCTTTTTAGTCGTCTGAGGAGAAACGGAAGATCAGTGAGCTCATCCAGACCAAAGAGAAGAATGGCCACGACTCCTCCACGTCGTGGATGTACGAGCAGCCGAAGAAGAACACGGAGGACTTCTTGTTGGGCAAGGCGATCAAAAGTCTCGAGGAGTTGGCCGAGATTAGTCGGGACCAGGACGAGGAGACTCCAGCGCAGCGTCTCACTCGTCTGGACATGGAGGCGAAGTTTCGTGAGGATCCGCTCAATCTCATGCGGTAAGCGCAACCAACACACCCCTGATTCCCTGCTCTCGTCTCCTGCTCGTGTGCACCCCGTGCTCCTACTTTTTTTAGCCAACATGAATACGACAAGAGGAGCGCCCTCCTACAAAACACTGCTCGTATGAAGAAGCTCCAGCGGCTGGTTTGATTTAATTTTTACTTAAAAACATCACACGCTATTAGATCGAGCAGCAGAAGCACGCAATGGAGGCCAAGGAGAAGAAGAAGCGGAAGGAGAAGAAAAAGAGCAAGAAGAAGAAGAAGAAAAAGGAGGAGCACAAGGCAAAGCGACACCACACCAGCTCGTCTTCGTCAGAGTCCTCTGACAACTCCGAGGATGACGCCATCTTGGACAAGTTCATCAGTATTATTCGAGCCGCCGATAGGGAGAAACGCGAGGCGGGCGAGGGTGCCGATAAAACGAAAGAGGAGGGCAAGAAGAGGGAGAAGCATCACTCTAAGCTGCGGCGGAAGTCGCATTCTCCAGGTTCCGGTCTTGAACCGGATTCTCCAGTCAAGAATCGTGACAATCGGGCTCCTGAAGCGTGTACATCCGTCAAGCCCAGTCACGACAGGGGTCAGACGGGGTCGAGAGACCTACATCGTCGACGAAGGTCTAGGTCGAGGTCGTCAGAGAGACCACGCCACGACAGAGGCTCCCGCAGGTCGAGGTCACGCGAAATGCCGTCTCGGCTCCACCGGCCACACCCTGGAAGACACGAGGATGCCAAACCACGGGGTTGTCGACTGACCCAGGAGGAGATGGCCGCGCTTCGAGCGCAGATGGCAGCCGACGCGAAGGAGCGCGAGGCTGAACGCCGCGAGCGCTTCGAACAGCATCGGGCGGAGAAGGCGCGCAGCGAGATAGAGGAGTTAGAGGGGAAGTTGAAGCACGGTGCCTCTTTCCTGAAGGGACTCACTCTGGATCACGTGGCCAGCTCGTCGGTGGAAGAGGTCGTCCAGAGAAATGCGAAATCACGCCAGCGTGGAGGAATGGACGAAAACTTTTTGAAGAGATGACCGTCTGAGGAGGCATTGGCCCCCTATTTGTATATATTTTCCGATTAATTCACTTTCTGTTGTATTCTTTCTGTCATTGGTCAGGGTAGTGATTCTTCCTGGAATTCTGGTCCGATTCGTTTAGCTTTTATGTCCCTTCTTAAGGCCGACATTTTCTTCGGCCCTGGACAATTCTACTTTCGGCGTGGAAGACTGGGTTTAGAAGTCTGTACCAAGTTTATCATTGCACTCTCAGTTAGGCAGCTTAACTCAATGACTTCATTTTGATCTTGAGGTAGACTTTTAAAAAAATCGTTGAAAGGGTCCAGCTAGTTTGTGTGCTTAGTAGAGTGCCAGTTCGAATCCGAAAGTGATATCGGTTTTGCAGTTTGATGCGAAAATCAATATCGTTAAGTGCTGGGAATTCTTTGTTCTTACTGACTACGGATTGCTGCCTTTGATGTATCTACAGAATTTCTAGTTCTTATTAGCAACAGCACTTAATCAGGTGCGTCATTAGTGAGATTCGAAATAAGCAAATAGGAGGGGGTTAATTCACTTTCCAACCGACATTGCCTTGGTGGAACGCGATCCACTTATGATTTGTCGAATCTTGTCGTCCATCCTGCGTCGCTGTCCTATCGAATTTCTTGCGAGCATCTCTCCATGCTCAATACCTTTGTTCTTACGCCAGTATGGGAAGTCGGTCCTGGGTATTGGTTCGTGTGAGTTGTCGATATGGTTGGTGCCGGTTCATTGCCAACCGTCAACTTGATCATCGTTTTCTACTGACGTCACTGTTGACAATCGATTGATTTATCACTGATGATGATTCCTACTAAGCGGGCGTCAGTTTGATTGCTTTTAGGATGCACACCACAAATATGGTTTCTGCATGACTCAAAGAGCAATCCACATCCAGAAATGGTTACAGAGATGGATCTGGCCTTCCCATTTTACCAGATTACTGAATGCCAGCGTTCGCGGTAAAGTAAAAAATCTTTGCTCTGATGAATTATTTGCAGGTTTAATTAAAGACCTGGCAGTTGATTGGACAGTCGGTCCAGATTTTATGAGAAGGGCGCTAGTTATTTGCACCAACAGAACAGGAATCGGATTCCGATGGTTCAGGAGCTGTCAACGCAGTTTGAAGGGCAATCATGTTGCCCAGGACTGTTGATCGTCGCGCAACTGTGGCATTTATGGATGCAGTGAACCTCACCACAGCCCATTACATCCCTCTGATGGTAACCACACTTTCGACCCTGAAACTACGAATAATCACGTGGACAAATACATCTGCTGCACGGGGATTTTTTTACCAGAGGATGATCTGATTCTGTCACACCGTCAAGCTCTGGCTGGCGAGGATTTTGAAACAACCAAAGTTGGTTCAGAATCTTTGCCCGACGGAGATGTCGGCGATGTCAAGAGTCGGCTAACAATGCATCAGCGGAGGATATCAGACGAGTGCTCTGTCATTTTTGACTCTTCTGCCAACGCAAGTATCGTCGGCCTTAGGAAAAACGTGCAGGAGACCGTTTGAACACGATACGACCGTTGGGACTCTTGCAAACGACGCCGCCAATCACCCCCAACGCAACTCAGCTGGCACTCGAATTAATTGAGTCCCATAATTGCTTACGGATGTTGTCATCTTCCCCCGAGTAAGAATTGAATGGACGTTCCATGGTGCCTCAACTTAGGGAAAACTTTGACCCGAACGACGTCGCGTAATGGAACGCATGTCATACTGCATCTCAGGCTGGACCGATTGTTGAAGGTCGCTGAAGAAAAACATCAAAAAGGAACTCAGAATTTTTCCGGTTTTCCAAACTCTCATGCCAAATGAAAATACCGACGTCCAGACGATTCTTTGGTACAAGATCAACAAGTGGAAACCAATGTTCAGGTTATCTACAAACTGTACCGTTCAAATTCGGATATTCCCTCTGGCTGGTCCGTTGAAGTGCTGCTCCTTTCTACCCATTTCTACTTGCTGATGCATTCACTAACTGAGGGGGTGTAACACTTGTCCTTTTACTTCTGCATAACCGTTTGTTTTACTGAAGTGGTTGTGTTGGAGCACTATTCAAAGTCTCCAAGGGTGTATTTTCCAACACATTTACTGTCTACTCTACATGTCGTCGTGATATTTATTGTTTATGATAACGGCATTAACAATTTAACATGCTGAAACGTTTTATTTTTCTTCGATTCACATGCGTACTTTCTTCTGTATTAAAGATTGTGCTATTTGCATCGTGCTCCTTACCTAACGAAGCCGAAGAAAACCACCGATGTCCTGATATTTCTTCGGAATTTTGAAGTGATCGAAAGACGATCCCCTCGAATCATTTGAAGTTGGACTTTCCTCTTCCCGACTTCCTTCCTCTTTGTCTGCCGACGTCCAAAATGGCCAACGGAGAGCCACATTTACCATCTTAATCTTTATTTATTTGTTGTTTTAATCCTGCTTTATGTCGAGCGCCGCCTACAATTTGCCCCGGATGCGAAAAACCCAGTTGGTTCCAATACTAATTAATGTTCACTGTATACACTACTGTTGTGATTGTATTCATTGTTTGGGGTAACCCGTTTGCTTTGTCAACGGTTCAGATTCGTCATTGATTCTTGTTAATTTTTTCCGTGTTTATTCACACATGGAATGCAAATACTTACATTCAAGTGTGGCTCAGATTTTTCCTGTCAGTTATTGCGAAAACCAATTATCGCCATTTTTATCCGGTCAGTGCCACTTTAAGGAATTTACGGTCGTTGGTTGCGGTGGTGGTGGAGGAGGAGGAGGACTCAAAAACGTCTCCACAATCCGGCGTTGATCAGATTAAAATGAGGCTTTCATTCAGTCATCACTAGTTTCGGTTTATCGGCTAGAACAAGGTTTGTAATCTTCGATTGAAATTGATATTTTAAGCCAAATCTGACACGTGCATTCACTTGAACAATCAACATTATTCACCCCACACACCTCCAACTACTTCCTTTTTTTGTGAAACGGGAAAAAGTAAAAAAAGTGTTTCAAAAGCGCTTCGTGTTGACACAGCCCTAAAGTAACGCGCCATTCACAGTTAACATAAATTAAAACAAATCGATGTTCTTTAAAAAAACTGCACAGCACCAAAAGCAGATAACCTACTTAATGGTGAAATCTGATTGGCTCTGCAGTCACCAATTCGTGAAAAAAGCCTCAACTTCTTTTCTAATTCAGCATCCATCCAGGTGCTTAATGGCACAGTTGCGCCAGAGTTAGGAGCAAAATCTACAGACGCTCAGAGTAAAAATAGCCTGCACATGTGCGGCAATAACTACTGGGTGGGTGAGCAACAGCTTCTGAATGTTTTTTTTTGATGGGTATGTGAAATTGGCTTGTTCCCTCAGGTGTACTTTCGCACCAATGATGATCAAGAGCGCTGCATTCCTGAAACAAACGACTGGGTAGGCCAATCACCGACGACTCAGTGGTGTTCTAGACAATTCAAGCAAATCTTGCGGCTTCGTGGGAGTATACCTCGTGCGTAATTCTAAACGCGGGAGATGCTCCAAGGGTGAGTGAAGGCTTCGTCGTGAGATTTGCCGATTCAAGAGGGCGCTCCGGCGTGTCTCTAGATTGCGTTGAGTCAGAGCGGAATTCGTGTCAAGTAGAGTCACATGACATGCCTGCGCAGTCTTGTTGCAGACAGGAAGCTTAGAAATTGAGAACATGCGGAACGGCAAACATAGTTTGCAGTATGTTCGATTAGGGCCGGTTCTAGCATGGAATACGTCACTTTTTACTTTAAGCAGTCGAAGCTCACAAAGAGACAGGAGAGGCTATTTGTGTTAATTGCTCACTAGAACACACGTGCCAGAACTGGTTTTAAGTGTTTCGCTGTGGAGATGCTTTAATCGAAGATGTCAACTGTCGTCCTTGCCGACACATCAAAGCCGATGGTGACTGGATCAGAGCCTCAAGTGGGTCAATTCATCGGCGTGTAGCTGTTCAAGAGATCGCATTGACTTTGTTGAATCTATCGGTTAGACGTCCAACAGCTGCAAATCACTTAAAGATGCATAGACTTGTTAAGAAATTCACTTAACTCAAAGAAGCAAAACTGTTGTAAATCCTAAACACAAAGAACTTGTTCTTCGTTGAAACGCAAACGATGATCGTGGCGATGATTTGTAATGAACCAGCATCGACAACTGAATTGCACCAATGGCACAAAGGCGGCGAGATTCGGCGAATCACAATGGAGTCGTGTTCCTCCAGGACAATGCAGGTAAATATTCTGGATTTCACACACTCTTCGAATCGATGAACACTAATGACGCCAACCCGAAATTGCACTTGGTTGAACCTCTTCAAATCTCCTGAGCGAGGTTGTTGACTGTTCACCCTTTGTGGTACCTTGTGGACTGACGTTAGGTTTGCTACGATTAACTGACGAAGCAGTGTTCGTTGTGCGAGAACATTTCGCCTACCTGTCAGGTATTTTTCAACTTCCCTCGCAGCTCCTTCTGCCTCGTCTTTTTTCTTAATTACATTCCGATCTAGGCGTCATGTTTTGGCCCGATCAGTGCATCGAAATCGCAATTTTCGTCTGACAAAATGGGAGGCTAATCTGATCTGACAGTCCATGATAACTTTCTTCTGCAAAGACGACGTCAGTAGTGTAGCATTATCACACAACTGACTGGTCGTTTCCTATCAAGTCGACATTTTTTTTGCAAAATGCAGGCAGGCAACTACGGGTACTGACAGAGACTCTTAAAATCACAATTCGTGGTCATAAAAGGCAAACAACCCAAGGGTTTTAATCCACAACAACGAGACAGGTCATGATTTCACCCGGCTGTCCTAGCAAATAGTCCGGCAACACAATTTCAGCCATTAATTTAGGAAAATCCTACACTTTTCTATATTACAAATGCTGTTCGACACCCATGCTGAGTCATTTCCCATACCTCACGAACTAAGGAAGGAAGAAAAATTCGATTTAATGGGGTCCTTATATGTTGTTAATTAAAACAAATTTCTGACTGCCGCAAACACCCCGCTTCCGCCTCAAGTTACGCGGAAAGATCAAGATGTGGTAGGCGTGGAGGACTTTTGGATGACGAAATTGAATTAATAGGAACCGCAATGACTTTGTGCCCAAATGTTCGGCCCGAGTTCCATCAACCGAAGATGTACATGCTGGTATTATAGAAGCGTCGCAAGGATAATTCTGGGGGAAACGGCAGGTAACTAAGTATCAGGTATATTTAACTATCAAAGACGCTGTTTAATCGAATTGAAAAGCGCGGTAAGCTGCCCAAAAGACATGTGAATTGTGAAGATGGCGCGATGAAGTGGACATGACTCGTACAAGACTGTGGCGTCAGTGATGGCAACTGTAAGCACAGCGAATAGCAATGGCAAAAGTGGACCAATGAAAAGTTAGCAGGAATTGGATATATCGGATTAGAAGAGGTGCTACGGATAAACCACAGGTGACGAACCGCTTGGAAGTCGTCCACTCATCCCCCTGCATCAAGTCTACCAGCAGCACATTCAACACGAAGTCGGATGATCTTCAACACAAACGGCCAATCAGAATATTGCGTTTTCAGTGAAATTTGCGCATAGTCAACGAGACCGATTGTTTGTGTGGGGCCACACAAGAATCATCATGGCAGGCTCCTGATTGCAACCACAATTGTCTGGGTTGAGCGATCTTCTATCCGACTTCACAACAAAGCTTCTTGAAATATTTTCTCACATTCAGTCGAGTGGAAATACATTTCAAATATTATCAATAACCTTGTCAACTGCACACAATAGGTACAGAAAATATCTCACACGCATAAATTTCTCTATTAATAACCGTGCAAATAGCTATTTATAGACACGGAAAATTCTCGCCACCTATGCGTGCACAATGTATTATAAAGGTAGATGGTGGCGCTTTGAATTATTGCAATGATTCATGCCCAATTATCACAGGTGGCAGAGGCTTGATGTTCGATGTATTTTTTTTCTTTTAAACTGACAGTTATCCAAACGCCTAGTAACTCAACCCAACCTCAGCGCAAACTTTGTTTAAGCTAACATGTGCGTAGGGTTAAATGCCAAATGGGAATTCACGCAGCGTGAGGTTAAAAGTGGACTTAGTGGCGAAATTTCATCGAATAAGCACTGAAGAGATGGCTGAGTTACTTAATATCGATGATTCGGTTGAATTGCAGCGCTCAAAGCAACCGAAATGAGTTCCCACTACCACTTATCTCCCAGTGGATCAACTTAACTGTGCGTGAAAGAGCAAGAAGCTGGAAGCGTGGACGTGGAAGGGCGGAATCTATGCCAAATGCTGAACTGCGGCACCTAATGAATGTCTTCGTTTAAGGTCTGTCGAAACTCAGGCGAAAGCGTCCACATTCTGTCAATGCTAGACAACATGTCTCTCAACAGACAAAACACAAATCGAGGAGTAAGATAGACAATTTTTCAGCAATTTTGCATCTCGTAATTCAATTCTATGGAAGAGACTAGAACTACCGAAGAGAAAAAGGCAGTTTCTACAAACCAGGAATCCTTGAACCTACCCAGCGTTGGTAGACGGTTATAGGAAATGAAGGAGATCACAGTATTCATAGGTAAATACCACTTATCATGAAACTGGGCTGTGTTGAATCTGATTTTGAAACTCGGGTGAAACTTGTTCAGTCACTAGTCTGGCGGCCGTTGAATTATTAAACGGCCCGCTTCCCAATTCTGATTACTTAGAAGACAGTTTTATGCGCGGAAACACGTGACTTGTTGATCGTTTTCAGTTAATACGGCTCCTTTGCCTGTGATTAGCTGCAGGAACACCACTTGCGTTGGCCGTTTGAAGGTTAAAAATTTGTAAATCATGCAGATCCCAGTGAAGTCATTATCGATTTGGCGGTGTGCATAGGATAGGGTTAAGTTTTACCGCTTTTCCTCTCTCCCTAAATTACTTGTCTACTTGCGGTTTGTTTAAAAGAACGCTCTGTTTACGAAAGACCTGGTGATAATTCCAAGCTCTGCCAACTCACTTGGAATTTTGGGTAAACTTTGAAACAAGGCAAGCATCCACTTCGCATTTTTGGTGGTATAATTTCACAACTATTTTCCTCACACAACTTTATCAGCAGGATTGCTGCGAAGTGGTCTACATCTTCCCGTCCCATCACATAAGCAGTGTTCATCAAAGTGGTTTGAAGCAAATCCCCAGGAAATCTGCAATTTGTAAGCAAAATCTTAATTTTGAAGTCTAAACAAATTCTCTCGATTCACTGGGTGTCCACGCGTCGATTTGGATTAGCGAAATTGTTCTAGTGGTCGGGATGTTTCCCAGCCTAATCAATTACTCAACGAGTTGGTCGGTATTGGTCAGAATATTCTGTTACGTCTGCTGTTACAACGCATTCAGTAACTGAGATCAACGTTGCTGCGTCTCACTTGTGAATTGGAGAGTCCCCTGCGTTAGTAGATCAACATCGTTTTCCTCGGTAGGTGGTTTCCATGGTTATACCCACGACTGTCCTCTCGTGGCGACTGCGAAGCCATTTCATGTTGAAGTAGCTGACAGCTAACAGACTGACTATTACACTTAGGTACTAAGATTAAGACGAAAATGGACGCGTTCAGTCGATTGCGAGTCAAACAAGCAAGCCGGTAACCTCCACGTCACGAACACTTTCCTTGTCCAAGATCCTGTCATCATGAGTGGTCCATATCAAACTTGTGACAGCCTAGTCGAGTGGTTCTGTGTTTTCTGGTGTTCCACTTGGCTCGCCTCTTCCGGCAATAAAGATGCCATTTCAAAACAGACTTCGAGGCAGTTGTGCTTGCACCAACCAACCGTAGCGTTGACGCTTATTCCAGTGCCATTCTAGTGCTCCCAAGGCAAACTGGGTCTACGCGTTCACAGAGCTGCAAATTTCTCCAGAATGTTCAGCTTCCATTTCCATTCTAGCGCATTCTGTCCAGAGACCGCCTCCTTCGAAACACTGCCAAGAGTTCTACTCCAATAGAAGACAATTTCAAGGGAGATTTCGTGAGGCAACTTACTCATTGAATACCACCACTTCAGGACTGAACACTCTTTGAAATTGGCAATTATTTTTTTTTTAACTCCCTGCCACCTTTATGTCCCTCGCATTAACGACAAAACTGAAGCAAACATCACCGGCCTAAGCTCATAAAAGCGCATTTACAAAGTGCAGGGAAATGTTAGAAGGCAATTTTTTTCCCGTTTTATTGCCATTCCCTTCGTCCTTGCACCACCCTGATTTGGCGCATAGAAATGAACTCTGATCCCACTGCCTCAAAGTCTTTAAAGGCGGTTATTTCCTAAAACAACTGAGCTTGTTTTAACTTGCACTTGTGATAAGTCTGTTATGCGTGCATTTCGCCCAATGCCGTGTTAAAAAGTGGCTGTAAGCTCATTCAGACTTTATCAAAGTTTTCACAGCTAAACTAAAATTACTTGGTGTTATGTTTTATATCTGCGCGCCTGTTTTAACAAGTTTGATGTTCTTTTCCAAACGACAATTGCAAGTTTGCGTTTCCTTAAATCAAATTAACACTTTTTTATGTTGAGGCGGTCAGTTAACTTGCTGTGACACTTTTTAATTAATAAATTTCGAATAAAATGGTTTGTAGACTTGAAAGTCGCACATCCATCTCTAGCACTACATGCTTCAAACGAGATTATTGCACCATAGCCAGAACTGTGCCAAATAAGAGGTAATGACCAGGATCGATTTTTGAAAAAGCCGATCACTTTGTCATAAGATTGATCATAAACTGGGGCTTCTTATTTCTTGCCACCTCGACATGATTTGAAATCGGTGAGTTTATTTAAAAAATCGCGCGACGACCAATGAAAACATGCGACAATTTTACATGTTTGGTGATGAGGGGATACAGAATTGCGTTTTCTTTTCCATCCTTATCACCAACCTCCACGTCTTTTAACTTTTTTAAAGAGTTGGTCAACAAAATCGAGTAATTTCTGCATGGTAAATTTAAGATAGTACAGGGTAATTATCATCCTTCTCCCGTAACTGATATTTGCCTGTTACAAGAGTGTCGAAAAGCCGTGCTAGACACATTGACGTCTGTGCTCGACACAGTCATAATGCCGCCTCTCTCGCGGCTGGCACAATCTCCAATGCCCTAAATTTATGCTAAAATCCTACTATAACAGACCATCTTGACAGCGCGGACTTTTTGCCATCAAATTGAATGTCTTCTGTTCCAGTTGCAATCTTAGGTTGTCTACATACGGGGACCACCTAGATCTGCTGGATTGCAAATTGTCACGCTTGGTGGTCGGAGGATAGACGGAGTAAGATTTCAAGTCTACAAAAGGTTCCTCAAAATAACAGAAAGGTCCTAGTAAATCTGTAAAGTGTAGGTATTACACTGTCATACAACAGGGCTTCAGAAGAATACCAAGTAAAATAAATAAGTAAAGCACATATAAAGGAGTTGGTTAATTGTGGTTCCTGGATCCGGTTTCGGTGTCTACTTTTTACCTGTCGAAATAACCATCTTTGGAATGTGTTTCGGCCGTTCTGGGATTTCCGGCTTCGTGGTTGGTTTTTTTGACTTTGACCTGCTCTCTTCGGAAGACGAGGAAGAAGTAGATGATGCTGATGAGGAGGAGGAGGAAGTAGAAGAAGCAGAAGACGATGTTTCCGTGGAAGTGGAGGACGTCTCGTCGGAGTCACTTGAATCGTCTGACTCCTCGTCACTGCTGCTGCCGCTGCTGCTGCTGCTGCTGCTGGTATCTTCAGTTGATGTGGTGTCACTTGACGAACCCGACGAGGTGTCTGAAGTGCTCGACGTGGAAGTGTCGGAACTGGAGCTATCGTCTTCACTATCACTGCTGGAGTCCACTGGGACTTTGCGCTTTTCTTGTGGTGCCGTTTTTTCCTTCATTTTGGATATTTTGTCAATTTTTCTAAAAAAATGCAAACAAAAGATGGGGTTATTGAGGTGTTATTGGCAGACGAGAAACCGGACTAGCCAGTCTTGGGTGTTGCGAATGCTTCGAATCCCTTCCCCCTTCAATAACCTGTCGACAGCGCAAAGAGTTTTTCTCAGTTCACGAAGGCTGCGCTGTCTTCTGCCTCTCCTTCTCACAGGCGCGGAGCTGTAGAGTGCCGGGGTTTTGCTTGAATCGCTCAAATCCTTGCTTAGTCAGATAGTCAGCAATGTGCAACAGATTTGTCACAGGTGATTGGTCCACTGCTTAACCAAGCAATCTCCTTAACGCTCACAGTCAAAATGCACACAGGACCGCACATAAGTTTGACAGAGAGACTTGATTTCTTTGTAAATGACAGGTCCTTACGAGACCTCTGCAAGCCAGATATCAAATGTAATGCGACCCCACGTTTGTTATGCAGAAGTCGCAACGAAGGCTGTGTCAAATCAGGCAACCTCTGTGAATATCCCTATAACATTCGTGGGATTTCGAACCTGCACAACTACTGAGCTGACCAATTTGTGGTAAATCGAATGCGGAGGCACACAAACTCCGGATTTGTCGATATTTGGTACACACACATGAGAGCTTTGGAACTACCAAGTAAATGTCACAATCTATTTGCTGTTGAGTGGCATATTTTCGACATCGTGCCGAATAGTTTGAAGCCGATGTGGCCGCTAGATTCGCTGCCACAGGGCCTTGTACAAACCCGTAATTCTACTTTGAATGTCCTCCCATATTTACCGTGTGATGACTCAAAACTGATTGCCACTGAGTTGTTTATTAACAAAATCCCTACTATAGTTACAGACACCTTAAGCACTAAGCATCAAAGTTGTATTAGCAAACGTTAGGACAGAAGTTGAAGTTGTGGCAGAACTAATAGTGTCGCCGTCTATGAGAACGATCCGACTTGCCATCGGCGTAGATGTACGAGGTCTTGGTACCTGCATAATCCCTCTTTGCGGTATTAGGTGTTTTGTGTTCTACTGTCGCTTTTTCTGGAGCCATTTTCGACGGTTTTGCTGCGGTGCTGGATGAAGTTTGTCGTGGAGTTTTGTCGGTGCTTTTTGCAACAACTTTCTTGCGCTTTTGTATTTCATCAGACGAGGTACTTGATGAGGATGAGGTATCAGAGGAAGAACTAGTGGAGGAAGTATCTGTGGAGGTATCGGTAGAGCTATCAGTAGAGGTGTCTGAGTCTGAGTCGGAGGACTCAGAACTTTCACTAGTGGAATCCGCCTCCTTTTTCTTCCTTGTCTTTTTTTCAGGTTTCTTTTCTGGCGTTTTCTCTTTTTTCTTTTTCTCTATTATCTTTCCTTGTTTCTTCTCTTTTGCCTTTTCCTGCTTCTTCGTTGTCACTTTGGTCTGATTTACGTTTCCCGAACGTTCCTTTTCGATCGCTTTTTTCTTTTCAACAACCACTTCATACTTCCTTCAAACACAAAACACGGCACCTTTAAATTTGCCGCCTCATGCGTTTGAAAGATAAAACACATAGAAGTAACCGTTGTGATTCATAGGAAAAAAAATCTAACGCTACAAAGGCAGTTCACAAAGACGATCAACCTCTTCTAGAACCTCCAAGTCGCTCTGACTGTAACATTACATTTCGCTTAATGCATTTTAGCAGTCAGTGTTAATTTTTCAAAGCACTGATACGTTTCTGTGCATCCTTTGTTTGTTTAAACATTTATTTGGCCAAAATAATTAACTAGCAAACTTTATTGAGGTGAAACATTTGTAACCTTGACTGCACTTGCCATCCTAGAGGAAAGCATGAAAACGCACCCCAAAATTATATTAAAACCGTAACCTGGTGCCACATAATAGTTTAAATGAAATGCGTGGAGAGATCCACTTAATCTGAATACACTTTTTTTACAACTGAAGATGAAAGGGCGTCACGAGTCGAATAATATTTTAAGTGCGGGTTAATGTTAACAAATTAAAGTCAACTTGTTGAGTTTGAGAAAGATCCATTTTAGCTTTTCTTGAGTTTAAATCAATTAAGTTTTATCAACAAGTTTACCTTGCATAAAAGGTGCAACAAACTGACGCAAGTTTTGAACACATCAGAGGTAAAGTAACACACATAAAAATATGCTTGTGGAGGGCTGTCACTCTTACTTGTTAAGCCTCTTGAAGATGGCCTTTAATCTCTCATGATAGTCCTTTAATGAAGTTTCCTCGCTTTTATCAGTCATCTGGAAATAAAATTAAAAGAACATTGTTGTGAAGCACAAACAATGCATTATAAATGACAGACATTTTCAATTTACTTAATTAAAGCTTTTGCGTAATCAATTGAAGGAAATTATTTTGGCATACAACAGAATCCCATTCTTACGCAAGTGATCGAATTTTGACCACGGAATTAAATTTACTTGCAGCACAGAATTGTAGTGAGGGAAAGTAAAAGGGTTTCGAAAAATATTTGAAGAATCTCGTCAAATGAAACCTTTATTTCAGGTTTTTTAGCCATGCTATACTGTCACTTTTCCGTATATACATTTAATTGTGAAACCAGTGTAATTTTTCAGAGTTCTGTCTAGAAATATTTTGCAACACCTTTGTGGCTATTTTTAGTACAAACAAGAAATTACTAAGGGTAAAAGAAGTATAAAACTGAGATTTAAATTGTATGCTACCACTGCTAAACACTATTCGAGGGAGTAAAATATAATACTCTATCCTAGTCTGTCAATGAAAAATTCAACTACTGTCATCTAACATAATTAAGGTGCCCTGACGCAAAAAGAATAAAATAAAAAAACAAGGGTTCCATAAGAAAAAACTGATTTCACAGTGTCCCAAGACATAGCGTGCATGCGTCACATTCTCTATTACACATTATTACTCAATGTAAATTAGGATTAGAGTAATAAAATATCGTTGATTTCTGTATAATATAAATTGTTTCTAAAAACAAGATTGACTGCATTTTACCCATGTTAACAGTTATTATTAGATTAATCAAGCCTGCCTGTCTGTACAGTATTGCAATAAAAATACATAGTTAGACTTAGTCAAAATTATCAATTCACAAATTTGGAAAAATGCATTAATTTATACATTTAAATTTCCTGCAACAACTTTTGCACGCAATGTGCCGAAGTTTATGTATGTATATACACATATGTATGAATCTGTCCAATTTATGTAGCTGTAAACAAAGCACTTTCACATGTACACTTACGGAAAAATCAGTCACAAAGCAGATTAAAAAAACACGAGTCAATCTATTAGACAAACTGATGATTTAAAACAATTAACAAGGTCGCAAGTCAACTAGTAGGTACTTGTTATTGCAAACTGAGTTATGCAGAAAAAATTATAAAAAACAAAAAAATGAAATCCTATAATATGAATTTTTCGAAAATTCAAGTTAGATGAAATATTTTGCTTATTTATCCAACGTTAGATACCCTTCTGCGACTACCAAAAATATGTCCTATGATTAGGACCTTATTTAGTGAATTATTCTGCCTTCGGTCATAAAAAAACATTCTAGAATCAGTGTTTAGAAAACAGGGGCACATTTCACAAATTTACCCACAATATATCACACATATTTGCATTGTGGAGCTTCCTTATCTGCTTCATTGGTTTGAACGAAAACCAATTGTACGCTACGATCGTGTTGATCAAACTGGGGTTTGTGCAGTAAAAAATCCAAAAACCGCGTTCTTTGTACCGCCTTATATGAGTGATGTGACCAGCAAATGATTTAATAATGTAACAGATTCGTCAAAATCAAGCCCTTTCAGTGAACATGTAATCTTGATCGCATGCAAAAGAAAAGATCACTTCGTTAAAATTTTTATTTCCAAGCGATCCGAATTGTTTGAGGATTTGAATCTATTTAAATGAATGTTAAATTTTTGACATTGTGTCCACATAAGTTCTCTTTCAATTTTTGTGATTAATGGAATACTACTGTGCAACTAATAATTGTGGAGCCTAGAAATTTATAAATAAAGACGTACAATGTAGTTCGTGAGTTAATTAGTGAACGGTAAGGTTAAAATTTTTCAAGTTTTCAACCAAATTTTGAAAAGAATTAATTCCGGAAATATTTAGAATCGATTACTTTAGCCATCTAATGTTTATTTTAAACGAAGACCTTAAGCCGGAACTCTGAAAAATGATGTTTTATCTCGCCAAATGTATAAACATTTAGTGCCTAATGTTTTTGCCCTGTCATTACTCCTTTTAATTAAGAGCATTACTATGATGAATTTGCACATTTGCTTTAGATCGTAGGCCAGATAGTGTATGTAAAAACATCCATTCATATTTATAGGATCATTTGTACATGGTCCGCTACTGATTGTCATACTTGATTCAAAATGGTATGAATATAATTTGATTTTTGCTAAAAGACAAAAGACTAAGACACATGAGGACAATTGTAGAAGTTACAATTATGCAAGCGTATAGGTGTAAGGTTATATTTTTATGGCTGACTGTGTCTTCTTGTTCATAAACTTATGATTTGGATCGAAACAATTCGTCGAATGGTCCTATATTCAGCAACTTGTGATTCATTTGAGAAGGTTCGTGGCTCAGAGAAAAAGTTTCTATTTTTAACTCTCATTGATCTCGTTCAAAAAAGGTTTACTTTATCAATGTGAAACAAATTTTTGTAAATTCAGTGCTCGAGATAATCACGCTTCGTGGGTCAGCTGCTTTAAATGCTAAAAATTGCTTACCTCTTACAGCAAACCGCTTAACAAAAGAGTTTTTAAAGAAAACCTTAATATTATTAATTGCAGTTGGACGTTTATTCGACTACTACCTTTTTTTGTGATGCACAATAAAGTACTACATGTTAACTATGAAGCTTTCATGGTTGATACATGGTCTGGCCCATTTGTCCGATTCGCCATTTCATATACAACAAATAAGTTGACACTTAATAGCCTTTAGTAAAATTGTCTTTTGAGCCATAATGATTATAATGTGTTTACAGGACGAAAGCATATAGAAAAGACTTTTTGGTAAAAGTTAAATTCAATTCCAGCGACCATGTATATTTTTGAATTTTTTCATTATAATAATACTGTTATTAGTATTATTATTAAAGCAAGTATCAGCATGCAACTTTTCACATATTTATTAGCAATGTTCACTGGTTTTTACACTATTAACAAATTATTTATTGCGGCCAAAATTAGCAAATACGCAAAGCTCGGAAATTTAACTGTTTCTCTCATTTTGAAACGAAGAAGTGCTACATTAATGACAACTGGACATGCTATTTCAGACATTAATTACATTCCTAACTGTTTAAAACGCAATCTTTATGCAACTAGCACCTTATCAGGGCATTCTCTCACCTCGGTAATTCAAGGCCAAAAACCGACGACAACTTAAGGTTTACTGTTCTAACTTAGGCTTTTTTAGCTGTTAATGACATCATTTTATAGCATTTAAAGTATTTTAAAATCTATTTATGTCATGCGAATACCTTTTTTTAATAATGAGCAAGCCCTTTTAGTTTTGTTTGTTTATCTTTGATTCAGAAATCTTTAGCTGGGGTGTCTGTTCACATTTCAATTTTAATATCTGGCAATCATGGGTGATGAGGAGTTCAGTACTGCCGATGCCGGCGCCGCTAACGGTACTCCTATCCAATGTGGTGGCATTAAAAAAGGTGCCTTTGTGATCATGAAGGACAGACCATGCAAAATTGTTGATGTTTCAGCGTCAAAAACTGGTAAACATGGTTCGGCGAAGATCAACTACGTCGGAATTGACATTTTTACCGGTAAACGTATGGAGGAGTGCCGTCCTTCCGGCCACACGGTGTACTCACCCAATGTTACCAGAACTGAGTGCCAGTTGGTTTCCATTGAGCCCGATGGGTACTTAGAGCTTTTGCTCGCCGATAATACCACTCGCTCGGATATCCCTGGCGGTGACATGCTGGATACTCTTAAAGAGAAATTCGATAACCTCAACGACAACGAAGACTTATTGGTATGACTATTGTATATTTGTTTACTTTCCTGTAGGTTACGTACATCTCTGCCATGGGTCAGGAGAAGGTTGTTGAATGTCGAATTAACACAAACAAATAAATGGGCTTTGGTCTCTTTCCTACGAAGTATTGTGTTATTTTTTGAACAGGTTAAATTGGCTCATTATAATACAAATTGGTATGCGCTGTGACTGGACGTTATTTCATGTACCCCTTCGTTTTTTTTGTGGACCTAGTTTCTGATAAATTATAGCAAAGGTCACCAAGATCTAGTCTAGTGTAGCTCGTTGAGTTCGTTCTTTGACACAGTTTACAGTTGCTGACTTCCCGGCGAAGAGGATTTCCTAACGTCATAAATTTTGAGTTCATTTGACCGAAAGGTTGCTTTTGCCGCAGCTGTTCTAGCACTTCCCTGTAACACGTCTCGCGTGGGCGCGTGCGTAATGCTGTGTTTGTTCATGTTTTACATTTGTAATACTTCTCGTTTTGCCACGTTGAAGTATCTGATTTGCAGGCCGCCTCGGATGGAGTGTCGCGTGGGTTGCAAACCAGCTCCAGAAGTGGCCGGAGACGATGTGCGCATTAGACGCCAAAGAATCTACTCAGAACAATCTACTAACTAATTGGTGGGGTTGCTGTAAATAGGCACTCCATGTCGGCACTGAGTGTGGGCAGTTCGCATGCTGATTGACGATGTTAGCTGTTTGAAATTTCCGTTTTCAGAGTGGCGTACCAACTGTCGACTGATACGTCCTGGGTGAACTAGTAAACGTGCGAATGGTGCGGTGGGTAAAGCGGACGAAGGGTCCGTGAGCGGATGATACAGCGTGACTGACGGGCTTGCTGTAAAACGGGGCAGTGAGTTGGGGAGTTCAACGACAGTGGATGAGTGTAAATCAAGGCGATTCACTGCTAAACAATGGAGACCCTGTCTTGAGAAGACGTTTGGCCTCAATGGCCTGAAAATATAGGTTTTTTGCTAATCAGTGCACATTCCGATTGCGCCAGATCTACGCTCTACCCTTAAGAAGTCCATGTACCAAGCGTCGGCAGGAGTGAGTGGACACGAATCAGTCGATGTGCCTGAGTACACGTCACGTAGCCATGTTCGTTCAGAGATGGATTCTAAGCGATCCTATATAAACTGACGAATTTGTACCTTCTACTACCGTGCTGCTACTGCATCAATGAATCGGTTAAAGGGCGCGTTGTCTGGGTTCCCTCAGCTCGGTTGTGTGTCGCTCCAACGACCAACAAATTTGGCTTTGAATAATGAGTTTGTTGATCTACACAGTCTGGATAAATCTGTTAAAGTGCAAATAACCGAACAATTGGAAGGAGGCACGGACTATGAAGTGTGTGTGAGCAAACAGTTTCACGTAGTCGATGAGGACGCCGTGAAAAGTTGGTCGGTGTAGCCGAGACTGGGACGATCGGGTTAATGGACGTGAATCAAGACGGATTCACTAAGTAAGTGTCAACTCAAGGCCGGATCATCTTTCGAAAAGTTAAGCTGTCCTCGCAAGACAGAGGGTCACCGTCTAGGCGGGAACTCAATGTCGGGTCGTACTCTCAAAAAGGTCAATATTCGTTGAAATGTCGGACATCCATGTGTGGCAGTGTGCGCCAGTAATCTACACAAGTGCAACAATTTAACTGGCAGTCTGTGGAGTACAAAAAAATCAATAAAAGCGATATCGACGGCTCAAATAAGATGTGTCATCTGTATGGCCCTGCTGTGCTGCATGACTGATAGAATTTGTTGACCAATTGGGGTCGGTTTAGCTAGTAAAAGCACAAATGACTTGATGGTCAAATTTACTTCACCCAGAATTACCACTAGGTGCCAGTTCTCCACAAATATTCACCCCTAGAACACTCATGAACCACAGATAGTACCGGAAAGTCACCATTCCCGAATCAGCGAATCGGATGGAGGGGGCAAGTGACGTAACCCGAAACGCGACCTTGAAAGCCAAAAAAATTTAGAAAGATAACAGCAGCTCATGTTCATCGCAACACAATGCTACCCGTCCTCTGAAAGATGCAGATTTGCGTTGAAAGGAAAGAATCAAAGTGAGAAAGCAACTAGAGTACGTGTTTAAAATTTGTAGGGTCGTAAATTTCGTCGCATAATCGTGGTTGTGGAAATTGTCATTATTCCCATATTACTATTTTATCGCGTGTTCATTTGAATTAATGAAACGGATGACTTTTAAACTTAAACCCTGTCTGTCCTCGAGTTGGTTTCTTGGATATATCCCCCTTTGAACCACTCATGTGTTTAAAATGCATTTTGGTTTGTTGTGGTAAGATGGGAAGCAGTGCACCCCAAAAATGAGTTAGAAGGCATAAATCGATGATAACTAGACCGCTTGTTTGGTAGCTAGTTAAGACAGTTAGAGTTAGAGTTAGAAGG